>BPLS01000157.1:435666-453476 GCA_019656275.1 Rhododendron kiyosumense | reverse complement strand
TGCCGGATGACGAGGGAGTGACGATGTCTGCGTTGTGTGTTTTTATCTCAGTATTTAGGCTGGGCTTTACAAAAATGGGTTGGGCTAAATGAGTTAGGCATTGTATGGGCTGTGTTTTTTACATATAATTTTTTTTTTTGTATTTCAAAGTCCACCTGGGCTACAGCCTACTGTAGCCCATATACACTTCCGTCTTGTTTAACAGATCACGAAAGAATCCACACTCAGTTCGTGTTCTAGACGTGCATGGAATACAATAGAAGATCATAAGGTACGGTCGAGTAGTATTCGTGGTTAACAAGTTCAACCAGCGTTCGTGTCACAGGAAGTTGAGGTAGAACCCTAATTCTGCCTTTTAGGATTTTACAATTTTTGTTGTCTAATAATCTGTATGCATCATTATTGGTTTCTGAAAATCGTTTCCCAATAGTGGTATCAGAGCCAGGTCGTTTCCCAATTCTGCCGGATGACGAGGGAGTGACGATGTCTGCGTTGTGTGTTTTTATCTCAGCAGTTAGGCTGGGCTTTACAAAAATGGGTTGGGCTAAATGGGTTAGGCATTGTATGGGCTGTGTTTTTTACATATAATTTTTTTTTTTTGTATTTCAAAGTCCACCTGGGCTACAGCCTACTGCAGCCCATATACACTTCCGTCTTGTTTAACAGATCACGAAAGAATCCACACTCGGTTCGTGTTCTAGACGTGCATGGAATACAATTGAAGATCATAAGGTACGGTCGAGTAGTATTCGTGGTTAACAAGTTCAACCAGCGTTTGTGTCGCAGGGAGTTGAGGTAGAACCCTAATTCTGCCTTTTAGGATTTTACAATTTTTGTTGTCTAATAATCTGTATGCGTCATTATTGGTTTCTGAAAATCGTTTCCCAATAGTGGTATCAGAGCCAGGTTGTAATCGTTCATATGAATTAAACAGGTCATATTGTCCGTAAATCATATATTATGAAACTGTGGTATCCGCTGTTTTATAGAGTTCAATTTTACTAACGTCTATTTTGCAAAAAATCTTATCCTATTATTATGGTCATGCATGTTTGCATACGTGGTTACTGCTTTTTATATTTGGGTGCCACGATTATTTTTCGTGATTGTAATTTAAAGTAGTATGTGAACTCCAGCATGTGGAAGGCTTAAGATTTTTGTGTAATCTTTGTTTCCCCAATTGTATCATTATTTGATATGTAGAAGTGTTGTAAAATTACAAGTCATGCAGTATGTGTTTTAGATTCAAATTATGTGAACTCTGTAAAATAGGCATAGGATTGATGTATAAAATCATAGTTTTTGTATGGTGGCCGAAGTTGCGGTTTGGAGGTTGAAAATCAATTTTTTGATGGAGCAGATGCGTTTTTAATGAAGAAACGGCTACAATCTTGGCCAGCATCAACCTCTGACTTGGTGGGCAAGACACAACTGCAATCTTGACTATTTTTTGAAGCAAGGATATTGACCATAAGTTAAGATGCATATATTTTATTATGTTCCTTATTTATGTTTATGCATGTTTCCATGAGTGTTTGCATATGTGATAGTTTTACCATATTGGACAACATTGTGATATTTGACTTTGACCTAGATTACGGTTTTACAAACTTAAAAATTTTGATAACCCTTACAATTTTTTTTTAAATAACTAAGCGGGAGAGGGTGTTTATTTTTATAAATCTCATGGTCTCCGTTACTAATATGTAGATGATGTAATTAATTATGTATGATGGTTTTAGAACCTTCCTCCCCAATGGGCAAAATTAATTATGGCCTCATCGGTACAAACTTCCTTAAATGGATATGTCTATGATAATTGTTATGTAAATTACTTCTCCATTTGAGATAATTCATAACGGAATAATGGGTCATGGGGTTATGTAATGGTCTTAGCTATAAATACTACTATCATCACCGTCTGAGTCACTATTATTATTTATAGGACCAAAGCTATTTTTGCTATTTAATTTTGCTTGGTACGGTATAGTGTCTGGATAATAAAATTAAAAGGTTGTGCCTATCTACACGAATGATAAAGAGTAGATGACTTCTCATCGAGGCATGCTCTTCACGGTGTGTAAGGTTACCAATGTTTTTCTTTTAACATATGGTAGAGGAAACCAATATTAAAATGAAATTCAAAGTTTTTTATTGCCCTTCATAATTGATTATTATGTTATTTGATTCTCAGATTAAAAAATGGACTCTTTCAATCCACTTGCCATTATTCTCAAAGAAAATAAACTTACTGGACCAAACTATGTTGACTGGAAAAGAAACTTGGATATTATGTTAATTGCTGAAGGGCACAAATGTGTGATGTCTAAGGAATGCCCTCTAAAACCTGATGAGATTGCCACAGAACAAGAAGCAAAGCCTAATAAGGATTGGGTTAAGGCTGATGAGATGGCGCAATGTTATATTCTGGCTTCTACGTCAAATATATTGCAACATCAGCATCAGTCTATGGAAACTGCTTACGATATGATATTGAACCTCAAAGAGATGTTTGGGGATCAAAATCGTGCAGCAAAGCTAGTTGCTATGAAAGAATTGGTGAGCATAACCCATGTTAAAGCGACCCCAATTAGAGATCATATTCTAAAGATGATGACTATTTTGAATGAACTAGAAATCCTTGGGGCTAAAATCGATACAGAAACCTAGATCGATTTCGATCTTAACTTATTTCAATCTAAAAGTTTTAAGAATTTTCGCCTGAACTATATTATGAACAGAATGCATTTATCTTTGGCGAAACTTCTAAAGGAACTCTAATTAGCTGAGAGTTTTGTGGTTGTGAAGAAATCACCATCAGTGCTAGTGGCGAAGAAGGCTTCTACTTCTAAGTCGAAATGCAAGAAGAAGCAGAACAAGTCTCAGTAGGAAATGTCTTTTTAAATTTTAGTAGTAATAGGAGTTTAATTTTGAAAGATTATCTACATATGGGAAATGCTACGAGACTAGCAACAGTTGCAGTAGGAAATGTCTTTTCAAATTTTAGTAGTAATAGGACTTTAATTTTGAAAGATTGTCTTTATGTTCCTACTATTAGAAGAAATTTGGTTTCAATTTCTAAGTTAATTAAGGATGGATATTTGGTTTATTTCAGTGACTCTATGGTTATTAAGTTAAATAAACGTTTTATCTATTCTGATTCATTGGTGGATGATCTCTACATTATTAATCCTATGTTTTCTGTAGTACAACTGCATGAATTGAATAACACTAATAATTTACCATGTAAGAGAAAAGAACCTTCTAAATTGAAGCAAACGTATCTTTGGCACTTACGTCTTGGTCATATGAATCTGAATAGGATTTCTAGACTGGTTAGAGATGGACCTTTAGGTTCATTAGAAGTTCAGGAACTTCAAGTTTATGAATCCTGTTTGGAAGGTAAGATAACCAAAAGGCCTTTTTCAGCAAAAGGACATAGAGCCCAAGAGCTGTTGGAATTGGTTCACTCTGATTTGTGTGGGCCTATGAATGTCCAAGCTAAAGGTGATTTTGAATACTTTGTCACTTTTATTGACGATTACTCAAGGTATGGATACAATATTTGATATGCCGTAAGTTCGAATGTTTTGAAAAATTCAAGGAGTATAAGGCAGAAACAGAAAAGCATTTGGATAAATGTCTCAAGACACTGCGATCTGATCGTGGTAGCGAATACCTCTAAGAGAGTTTAGGAACTACTTGTTAGCTGAAAGGATTACATCCCAATTGTCAGCTCCAGGTATGCCACAACAAAATGGTGGAGCAGAGAGAAGGAATAGGACTCTTATGGATATGGTAAAATCAATGATGAGTTATTCAGATTTACCAATTTCGTTTTAGGAACATTCACTAGAAATAACAACGTATATTCTTAACTTGGTACCATCTAAGTTAGTACTATCTACACCTGCAGAACTTTGGATTGGGCACAAACCTAGTCTGCAGCATATTCAGATTTGGGGAAGTCCAGCACATGTACTGAATGGGAACGTAGATAAATTGGAATCAAGAACAGAAATTTACTTGTTTTTAGGGTACCCTAAAGGAACAAAAGGTGGAATGTTTTATAATCCTACGAATAAGAAGGTCATCGTTTACACTAATACCCGATTCTTAGAAGAGGACTATGTGATAGACCACAAGCCCATCAGTAAAATTGTTTTAGAGGAATTGAGAGGAGAGAGGTCGGCACAAACTTCTTTACCACCAATAGTGCAAGAGAAAACGCCACAAGAGACATCTGTAGAGGCACCTATTGACACACCGGTACCTCGTTGTAATGGGAGGGTTATTGCTCCACCCAATCGGTATATGTTGTTAGGAGAGTTTTTTGAAATGATCCCAGATGATCAACATGCCGAACCCTGTAACTACAATGAGGCACTTCAAGATAAAGATGTGGAACTTTGGCAAAATGCTATGAAATCAGAGATGGAGTCTATGTACTCTAATCAGGTCTGGGATTTTGTATAACCACCTAGAGGGATTAAACCCAATGGATGCAAGTGGATCTACAAGAAGAAGAGAGGGGTGGATGGGAATGTGCATACCTTCAAAGCTAGGTTTGCTGCAAAAGAGTATACTCAGAAAGAAGGGATTGACTATGAGGAAACTTTTTTGCCAGTAGCCATGCTTAAGTCCATTCGGATTCTCTTATTCATAGCGGCTCATCTCGATTACGAGATTTGGCAAATGGATGTCAAAACCGCGTTCCTTGATGAAAATCTGGATGAACGTATCTATATGTTGCAACCAGATGGATTCATAGTAAAAAGTCAATAGCACATGCTGTGCAAGTTCAAGAAGTCTATTTATGAGCTTAAGTAAGCATCTAGATCTTTGAACATCCGTTTTGATCAAGCAATCAAGTCTTTTGGTTTTGATCAATGTCTGGATGAGTCATGTGTATACAAGAAGCCCAATGGAAAAGTTGTGATGCTTCTAGTACTATATGTCGATGATATCCTGCTCATCGAAAACAATGTGGGAGTGTTGTCTTCAATGAAAGTGTGGTTATCTGGCCAATTTGAAATGAAGGACTTGGAAGAAGCTAGTCACATCCTAGTGATTAAGCTTATACAAGATCGCAAGAATAGAATGTTGGACTTATTACAAGCTACTTATATCGATGTCATTCTTGCCTGTTTTAGCATGCAAGATTCCAAGAAAGGGTTCCTCCCTTTTAGACATGGAATCAACCTATCTAGGGACCAGTGTCCTAAAACACCTGAGGAGATGGAGAAAATGAAGGAAGTTCTTATGCCTCGACAGTAGGAAGCCTTATGTATGTTATGTTGTGTACTAGACCTGATATGTGCTTTGTCATTGGCATGGTTAACAGATTTCAGTCTAATTCAGGACAAGAACATTGGACTGCAGTGAAACATATACTCAAGTATCTGAAAAGAACTAGAGATCATATGTTGGTATTTCAGTCAGATAGTCTGGTACCTCATGGGTATACAGATTCAAACTTTATGTCAAATAGGAATTCTAGAAAGTCTAACTCAGGATATGTGTTTACCCTGGGAGGTGGAACCATAAGTTGGAAAAGTGTTAGTAATTTATTTTAATCAACGGGTATCTATAATCTTAACGTGGAGAGATTAATAAGTATTTTATATCGTAAAGGTCGTAATAAAATTGAGATAAGAACAGAAGTGCAATTATAATTCTGTTGTAAAGTGAATTATAATTAATGAAATAAGAAATAGAATCCTGGTGGGATTAAGTTTTCTTATTTATATTGGAAGCCCAAATTTATTACTCCTTAGGTTTCTATCGTAATCCTATATATATACGTTATGCTCTCTAGGTCAAATACACGTTTTTCTATTATTCACGAAATAAAAGCAGGCTTAAAGAGAGCAAATAGATCATGAAAGAGTCCGCACTCGGTTCGTGTTCTAGACGTGCGGGGAATACGATAGAAGATCATAAGGGACGGTCGAACAGTATTCGTGGTTTATAGCTAGGCGTGCTATAACAAGTTCAACCAGCGTTTGTGTCACAAGGAGTTGAGATAGAACCCTAATTTCGCTTTGTAGGATTTTGCAATTTTTGTTGTCTAATCTGTACGTGTCATTATTAATTTCTGGGAATCGTTTCCCAACAGTGGGAACCACATCCACAATGTATTCCATTTCTAAAAATTGGAAAGAGTATTGTTGACTTATATGAAAGATGTGAGCCTATGAAATGTGCGGTAGAATTGTGCGGTAAGCGTAGACTGATAGGAAATTTTGTATGGTTTCAATCTTTGAATGATGGCAGTTGAGAAGCCAACTACACCTTTGCAGTTAGTAATTTTTAAGGCTCATGCTTGGAGCATTTGATAAACACACAACATCAACAATGTAATTGATTCATTTTATTTAAAGATAAAATTCTCCAATCATGCATGTATTGATCGGTACTCAATGAATATGATTTTTGGCAAAGTTAATATTTTTGACGAGCTCTACAAAATGAATAGTTCCGATCACTAAAATGAGCCCTACATCAGCTCAAAAAATCACTAGCTACATGCCTGGGGTCCTAATCTTTTCTTGTTACTGTCACCAGCTACTTGTCATTTTGATTGGCTTTCTGTCTAGAAGTATTAGTTCTAAGCAAATACAGTAATGTCTTTCCAAGTAAGAAACCTTTTAATACATAAAGATGAAAAAGATGAGGGATCGACATATCACATGGCTGCTTATATGGGTTTTTTTTTTTTTCCGTTTTTATTTTGCTGATATGAGTATTTGCCACGTACACACGAAAAGTTGTGGTCCGGAGCCCACTAGATTAAATCCTTTTTGAATTTAAACCCGCACCAATCAACTAAAGTTTCTTCTTTAATTCATAGAGTCAGAGTAACCTTACGGACGACTTGAGTGACAGAACTCTAGTAGATGGATATTTGCTATCCTGATAGGCCATTATTTTCTGTTCGTAATCCTTTCTTTTTTTTTTGGAAATTATTCTTGACTCACTTAGAGTGAAAGAGCCTAACTTTTTATAGATTTTATATAGAAGAACCGTGAGCTTTGAAGCAAGTGGTCTATGCTAGCTTGTTTTCGAGAGGAATAGTTTGCTTTTCAGTTCATGCTATGGTATCGGAATGCCTCCCATTAGGAGAAATCATTTTAAGTTTTAATCTGGACCGTCCAAAGCAATGGCTAATGGTTGAGATCTAGTGTCAAATGTATTGTCAAAAGTATTGTCTCTAGAACCCTTTGTAAAAGAGTTTGTGTGTGTTGTAGAAAGACTCTTCTTATTTTTACTTGTTATTTTAACAATATTCTGTGAGTTCTATAAAAGCGGATCGGTGGCCTCTATCAACGTGACTATTAATTTTTGTGTGATTTTATGTTTGTTGTTCTCTTTGTTTTTTTTCTTATTTTGTTCAGATCCTTGGGGTCCTTATAAATAATTTGTAGTGTTTGGTTACGAATACTGCATGTTTGGGTTCCTAAATAAAAAAATTATCTTCGTGCTAAAATGACTGACTTGAATAATAGTTCTAACAAGTATAACAAATAGTGGTTTCAACTAAAAATGCTACTCCCTCCGTCTATTATTTATAGTCCGGTATTTCATTTTTGGCTGTCCTTTAATAAATGTCTATTTTGTTAAGTTAGTGAGTAAAAGTTGGTGAATTATCTATTTTGTCCCTAAAAGTATATTCCTTTTTGAAAAGTAAGTGAGTAAAATTGTAATGATGATGGGTGAGTAGGGAAAGTGGAGGAAAAAGTTGATGTGAAAAGTATAATGATGATGTCTTTTTAATAAGTTGGAGTTACGAAAAGTAGGACACTTAAAAAGGGACGGAGGGAGTATTTGCCATCCAAGATGGGTGGACTTAGCCTATCCACTAGATATTACTCCCTCCGTCCCATTTTCATCGTTCTTTTTTGATATTCGTGTCAGTTTTCAATCGCTTATATCTTCCAATGTGAATCTCCAAAAATATGCAATATGGATCTTATTTGATAAATTTCAATTTGTTCTATAAAACAAAGATGTCAAATTCATGAAAAACATTATAGATTGAAAGATATACGCAATAGACAAAAAAGTGAAAAAGGAATAATGGACAATGAAAATGGGACGGAGGGAGTATTCAAGATGATTCCATTCCTGAAAAAAAAAACCATACAAATGCTACTTTCAAATGAATAATCCCCCAAACTATAGAACCTAAGAGAGTAGTGCAGACATAATAATTAGCATATGTCAGCTTCACATAATCATTATCCATCAGTGTGATGGAAGAGTGAAAAGCCAATTGAAATATCACACGCTGTTAAAATTGACAAGAGGAAGAAATAAGAGGGAAACGCAAAATGAAAATTAAGAACCGTAGTGGATCGATAATCTTAGCAAAATATTATGGGGCCATTGTGTAGACTCACCACACCCATGTGCTTTAGTACCCTTGTAACCTTTTTTGCAACCATTGGAATCAAATATGCCCTGACCAGCAAAAATAAAAATAAAATTGCCCTGAAAGTTCAGAGATTCCTGACCTGACCTTTCCTGGCCCCTAGTAAATAAAGAAGATGGAAACAAAAGCCATAAATCTTAATAATTGCACCCAAGAAAATTACTACCCCACAATACTTACCATTTGCATCTCTGGCGTGCGTTCACTCGTACATCTCGTGAGACACGTTTTTGATGTAAGGGCAATGTTGTAACTAATGAACATATATATATATTTTTTTTAAATAATTAGATGTCCAGACCAATTTACATGCGTGTGTTTTCATTAAATCTGAGTTCTGAATTTAACGATGAAAAATCCAACAAACCCTCGGCTGACTCCAGGGTTAGGAATGGTTTCGCTTACTATAGAAGTGGATTTCACAGCAGTTGATTCACATTTTGGATAGCAAAAAGTCTCGCCCCATAAAAGTGACAGACGTTGCCACAGCTATTCACCACAAAGTTGATCGGTTTAAGATTTATAATTTTCTTTTTATTCATTTATCAGAAAATATAGTTAGACTTTCTGATTGGTTATCAGATTATCTATAAAGTAATAATCATTTTGTTTAATATAATGTCTATAATCCTTTTTTATGGATGAAATCATTTCATATCATCACCGAATAAATTGGAGTCTATATAAGACGAAAGCAAATAGAGCTCAGGACACAGAAGCCTCCACATACTTAAATCGGGTATACTCACTGATATAGAGAGAGAAAAACAGTTTGAAGATCGAAAACCAAAGGCTATGGGAGCTGTCAACCGTCTCTGGTTCCTCATCCTCTTCTCCTTCGCCTCCATCGCCAGATCCGTAAGCTCTCCTCCCCCTCATACATTTCCATACAGATCTATTACTCTCTCTCTCTCTCTTTTTATTCGACGGGGTGTTTAGGTCAATTTACAACATCTCAACTGATCGATCTTCTTCTCTGTCCGATCAAAGGCATATCACCCGTTAGGATGTGATATGGGCTCTCACTTTTTTCCTCAAAATAGCCCTTTAATTTACCTAAAAAACACTGCAAAAAAGGAACCAAAAAATTGACACTCCAGATGTCTCTCTCTCTCTCATGTTTCTACTTTTACATCCCAAATTTCGTATAAGATTCGGACATTCAACAGTCTAGTACATATACATGCGTTAATAAATAATCCTTGTAATGTGTGACAAATGCAGGATGATTGTGTGTACACGACGTACATTAGAACCGGGTCAATCATAAAAGGAGGGACGGACTCGACCATTAGCCTAACCCTTTACGACATCCACGGATGGGGGATCCGGATCTCGGACATAGAATCTTGGGGCGGGCTAATGGGCCCGACCTATAACTACTTCGAGAGGGGCAACCTGGACATCTTTAGCGGGAAAGGTCCGTGCCTAACCGGGCCGGTTTGCGCGATGAACCTCACGTCCGACGGGTCCGGCCCAAACCACGGCTGGTACTGTAACTACGTGGAAATTACCTCCACCGGGGCCCACGTAGACTGTGCCCAGCAGCTTTTCACGGTGGAGCAGTGGTTGGCTACTGATACCTCGCCGTATGAGCTTACTGCTGTTAGGGATTCCTGTGGATCCGACGGTGCTAAGGCTCGTGACGGTGATCGTGTTCGCATTATCGACGTTCGTGGTGGGGGTCTTGTTTCTGTTGATTAGTGCGGGTACAAATATCTGGATACGGATTTGTTCAAGATCCTCTGATGCCTGTGGATCTCGATTCCTCACAAAATGAACGGCTCAGAAAATGTGTTTGAATATTTGTGTCGCAATAATTTAATTTTCCAGAGTTGTATGTGGTTGAGTTTGATTTTCTTATTTTCCTCTATGTGATAAGTGTATGGTTCTAACTCAGGCCCTCTTTACTCCTGATTTCTTTCAGTATTTTTTGGTAAATTCTTTTTGCTTCAAAAAGATAAATTCTTGAATACACTATGTTCTGTATTTACAAGCCTACTCGAACCAAACTTTGGCCACCTTGAGCTTTGGCTAGTTTTTTTGCGAAACAAGCCAAAAAAATTATCCAAAACTCATTTTTTAATGTAACGAGATGTGCTCGAATAAGTCTTTACCTCGTTGAGCCTCGAAAAACTCACAAGTGGCTCAATTGGTTCATCCACTCTCCTTATCTTAGCAAAAAATGATAAGGTGGGCTCCACGGCACAATGCACAGTACGAGCACGTACAAGAACACAATATTAACATGATTTTTTTAATTTTCCGTAAAAAATACTAGTAAGAAACATTCAAAAAATAATAATTTATGCCACTTGGTAATTGCATTTTTTTAAATTTTTAAGAATGCAAATAATTGATAGTTGAGTAAGTGTCAATATAGTTGGGATGCATTCGAACTATAGTGATGCATTTCTTATTTATAATTTCATTCATTATATTACAAAGTTTAATTATCCATAAAATATTTTTATTTTTTGAATTAAATGTGTTAATCTTAATTGTAATTATTTGGCATTTCTTTTTTCAATTTAAAAAAAAAAAGTGATGGCAATTTTCGTAGAAGTAATTTTTAACTTCACAATGCCGAATGTACACAGACGAAGAAATTAGTACGGCATGACACAGACACAACACAAATTGTGGGGGACCGTATGCAACATTTCCGAATTTTTAATGAGCCAATTAGTCAGACTTTGATTTGTTAAGAACTAAATGTCCACATGTCTTGATACCTTTTCTTTTTGTTTTGATACCCTTTAATGTTCATAAATTGCTCTCTTTTTTTTCTTTTTTCTTTTTTTTTTCTTTTTTTTTTTTGTCTTGATACCCTTTATGGAACAACTTGGTTTCCAAGTAGTACTACTATATTATAACCATAAACCACCGACACGGTCGATTAGGTAGTCCAACTCCAACATGGTGTGAAAAATTACTACCTAGACCAACAATCTTCACACACTGGCATACCAACCACATGATACCAGTCTAATCTTATGTGTGGAGAGAGAGAGAGAGAGAGAGAGAGAGAGAGAGAGAGAGAGAGAGAGTAACAATGGATCCAATCCACAAATGAATCAATTACAAATGTAAAAAACTAGGTTACATTCACACATACACGTCTATCACTCATCCCTCTTAAATCCATTCGATTGCTCCGATTCAGTCCTGCACTCTTTCACGCTAAAAAAGACCTGTGCCAGCAAACATGAACGAACCCTATTTCCTTTCGACTTTACTTTCCTTCACAGTGTAACACGAATGATACGTTCTCAGAATTTTAATCAACAAAACTACACAGAAGTGAGATGCATGCGGTAGAGTTTGGATTCGTTGTCGAACCTAGATAGAATCTAGTCCAAAGATTCTACATTCCGGATACTAACCGGTGAAAAATTCTGGGGTCGTACTGTTGACATAAAAACAAGATTTTCAGCCCCGTTTGTGTCATCTCTGGCACATTGATTTCAAACTCTGGATAGGAGATTAGATATCAAAACTGCTTTCCATATCCACCTGAATCATGTGGCATAGTATTTTACAGAGCTCTCCAACAATTCATGATTGTCGCCTGGAATTTCTTTCACTCTTGAACCGTTCTTGAATATTTTGAAAGCCGGCAATGAGCTAACACCCTCAGATTTGGCTATGGAAGGGTGCTCCTCAACCTCCACCTGAAAAAGCTTACTAAGTTTAGCCAGAATCGATGCTAATGTAACCAAATCACAAGGGTGTTCATCGTTGTTTTAAATGGTGATACTGGAACACATCATGCATCAGTCGTAAAGTATCGAAAAGAGTATCAGGATTCAGGAATCGAATGCTACAACGTGAATGCTTTAAACAACTAAAATTGACCGAAACACTAACAATAATGATGAGAATAATTAGAACCTTGTAGAAATTAGCCAAGGGGTATTTCTTTCGAAGTTGCTCCAAAAACTGTAATGTCCCATTGTCCCCGGGCTTGTTACAAAATAAGACAACAATTAAACCTGCCAAATAATAAAATTAACAATGTTAATCTAAAATACATCTCCAACTCTAGCAATTAATAACAGAAATAGTCATTTTTGAGGACATTTCTGCGTAAAGAACCATTATTATGAAAAGTACAGAAAAGTAAGCTGAATCGCATACTTTTAAAATCATTTAAGAAGGCTGGAAAGATTATTTGGGTAGCATATTTTATGCGATTATTTGAGGTGGTGTTTAATAATGAGGGTGGACTTGGAGAATTTGATGAATTTACTTACTACCAGAACTGGTTTGTGGGTTATTGCATTGAATAGCATCAAATATACGGGGGTTGGCAATTTCTTTAGGCGTACAGAATCATAGAATAAAACTTGCCAAAAACCATAAGCTCTCTTGAATGATGGAGGTCTTGGACGGGATGTTGTGGTTGAAGCTGATAGATTTGGGTGTTTCATGGGCTTCGATGCAGTGCTCGGTTGCATAATTTGGTGAATTTTCTTGTTTGGTCCTCGCGTTATGTTGGTTAATGTCCTGGGTTTATGTTAATACTATGCCAACTTTGACTTCGTTTTTGTTCCTTGTTGATCTCATCGCATCTTTCTTGGTATTGGTTTTAATGAATTCTTCTTTGCTGATCAACAAAGATGAAAAAATATATGTGGTGTTTACTTCCAACCTTGGAAAGGAAGGTGCTGGTGACTAGGTATCTATGATGGTGGCGGTGACAACGGTGGTGGTTTTGAGTGGTGACAATAGCAGTGGTGGTGATGTGGTACTAGTGGTGATCAAGAAAACGTTTTCCACGTTCCAAAATAGAAAATGCTTTGCACATGAACTAACTCATTTTCCATTGACCCATTGAATTAATTTTCCAGGACTTCAATTTCCAGACGGCTGACACATAAAACACCAGAAACTTCACGAATTATTTTCGACAAAACTTTTCCTGCAGAACTAAACGAATTGTCACATTTTCTGAAATCAAAGGATATCAAACAGAATGCCTTAAATTACCAGGCGATGTTACTCGGTCTCTGAAATGCTCGTTGCTCGATATGGAGACCACATCATGAATGCCAGTTATGCCCCCAACCTTCACATCACTAACGTCTTCACATCGCTGTTTCTTGAGCTGCAATTGTGCATCCTTCAAGCCTTGGACCAGCTTCTCGTCTTCCGGTGTCTCCCTTATCATCTCCTCATAATCTTGTATACAAGCTTCCCATTTCTCCAACTACAACACAACAAAAATTTTATTCCACCCAAAAAGTATCACCAGAAGAGCAACAATGCTATAGATATTAGACTCAGAGAAGTGGAGCATAAAAAAAAAAGTTCTGAAAATGAGTGTACACTGTACACTTTCTTCCCCGTGGATTGTGGGTCCTGCCCACAATGAATAGAGTGCTGCTCACAACAGCATTCTCGACACCTCTTTTATGCAGCATAAATTTTCCAAGCAATGCTATAAACCCCAAAAAGAATTCATCGAAAAGTTTCCAGAACGCAATGTGCCAACACTGTATTTATTGTGCTAGAATGTGGACTCCATCCGTAAATAATGCAGAGTAACAACCACAGCATTCCCAAAGCTAATGAATTCTGTGTTCTCCAGTTTTTCGAGTATATCAGTTTCCAAGAAAATGGCAGTGCATTTCCTGGGGGTTGAGCCTTCTTCAAATTAATGTAGCATCGCCAATAGAAAATACTAATATCATTGACATTTTTGTAGACAGAAACTCAGTCTATTGTTTCCACTTCTACTGTTACTAGCCTAGTATGGATTGTGTTATAATGGGAGGGTTAGTCAAACAATACCAGATATCAAGAAAAGTATACCAAAGCAAAAGTAATGGACAAGCTTCATTTTAGATGTCACCCACATCACGATATCTTCACTATTTTTTAAAAAAATTAATCATATCTTTACTATGAACCTGACTTTTTGGTTAATTAGAAAACTAGGAGCACATAACATACTGTAATCAGTCACCTTGATATAGCAATCAATTCTTCTTAATTTGGCCTTTGCATAAGATGGTCGCAAGTTAAGCGCAGCAGTGCAGTCCTCAATTGATTTCTCCAACTGCCCAAGGTAGGCTCGGCAAGTGGCTCGGTTCAACAGCAAGACCGCATTGTATGGGTCATGGTTGAGCCCCTCGCCATAAGCAACACAAGCCTCCGAGTATCTTTTCGCAGTGAAGAGCTCGTTACCATTTGATCGAGCCATCGCCACAGCTCGTGTCCTCCTAGCCACCATATTCGCTTCCTTGTTGTTCGAGTCAAGCCGAGCTGCCCGTTGAGCTGCCTCCACAGCATTGTCCAATCTGTGAAAACATTGCATTGAACACTAAGGAAAAGAAATAAAAAAATCATTCGACTAACATGTAGATTATAGGAGTACATGTATTTTGAGCCTGGATTGGCAGGTACAGGTCGAAGGTTATACCAACTCTAATTTTGGTATCATTTTAACTCTTTCTTTTCCCAGAATGATTTTGCTTTTGGGATAAGAACGAGTGTAACAAGCACATTTAAAGTACATATTCTACACTGACCTTATGTTTTCTGCTAATATCTTGCTTTGCTGTTTCACTTTAAATGTGGATACGCATAAGATAATAATGGTGAAAACACACCAATTATTATACCCTATGTTTTTAATAATGTTACAAAAGTACAGAAACATTGTCTGTAAAACGTTCAAAAATGCATTAGGACAGCATCACAATCGTGTCTCGTTCACACTGAATGCAGTGCACATCAATCTAGAGGATTTTCTAGGAAGAGTCAACGGTGTAGTTCATCGGCACTGCATGATAGAGTGTTGAAGATATCCAAAGCTAATACACTGCTGTAAGAACAGTATTTTGAAAAACTTTTCTAGCAAGTGTGGAGTCCGTGTTATTATCTTCTATTTTTTTACAGCAAACAAAAGCATCACAGCATATCTATTCATAAATATGTATAGTATAGTATGGGTACAAGTAAGAATACATATTGGGTAATATACTAATATGCACAAACCTGCCGGCAGCCATGTCAACTTGAGCCCGGATCACCAACAGACTAGCACTACCAATAGGGCCAAAGAATTTAGTGCACTCATCTATGTCAAAATTTGGTCCCTTTTTCAATGCTTCATCCGCGTCTTGGGGCCTACGGAGCTTCAGCAAGGCCTCAGCTTGCAATGCAAAAATCTTTCCAAATTCCAACCAAAAAACAAAAACTCATGTCAAATATAGATATGGCACCAAATTTAGAAATGACGCGTAATTTTAAGTATTTGGATCCTAAATTCTAGAACAGAAGATTAAAATGAATTTGTAAAATGTGACAAAAAAAATTACGTTCGAATATCTTATTCCATTCGTGTTTTCAGCACACAATTCAGGATAAAAACACAACATTAGAGTGTGTTAACTCCGTGGCTAACCTGTGGTGCAGAATCAGCACCAGCTGATATGGCGAGCCTGGTTTCTTTCAGTACTGTGTTCCAATCTCGCTGCTTCTTAGCCTCAGTGCACTTACTCAAATGAACCTGAAGATTTTTAGCTTTAGTCAAGACATCAGGGTCGGATTCCGCACCAGCATGTTTATAGTGATACATGGCCTTCTCTACTTCTCCTAATCTGCAAGTTGAGGTAAATTTGCACAAGTCATGGCTTGAAACAACGGTACTTATCATGGTGTAGTGGTTTCAAGAGTATCGAGTGATGCCTAATAGAACATGGGTGCCCTGACGTGAAATTTTTTAAGTGTGGAAATATTTGCTGATAATGATGTCAAAATTTATGTAGTTGTGGTTGTTCTGGCTGAAAATCAAGAAAAAGAAAAAATCAAATGGTGTCTGTATTCGAATAATGTGTTCATATAGCTTTCCACTTCAAAATCAGCAATCACGAAAATATCAGGCAAATCAGTCGTATCAGATGTGGACATTGGTTCATGCCAAATACGCAAAGCCAACCAGTCGATACACAAGTGATATCACTATGTGCATGTATCAGGAATCAGGATGTATCAATATGAGGGGGAAAAAAATCGGCAGTTAGTAAACAGAATGCAATGTATCAGCCAACATTTAAAACCTTAACCCCAAGTATAATGTGCATAGACAAATGAGTTGAAGATTTTAAAGGAGATCAACCAAAATTATCTACAAGTAAAAGATTCCATACCTGACGTAAAGTGTTGCCAAACGATTATGAGCTCTCTGGAAAAAGGGTTCCATCCTAATAGCTTCTCTGCATTCAAAAACAGCCTCAAGAAGTCTACCCAGAGCAGTCAATGCCGCACTCTTGTTACTCCTATATGAGGCCTTGTTTGGATCAATAGAAATAGCCGCATCATACAAAGCTAAGGCCTCAGCAAACCTCCCATTCTTGTAATCCTCATTCCCCATAATCTTCAACTGCTCCGGATCCATCCTTGTCGACAACGCCCTACACAGGGAAGTTGGTGGCAGCTGTATTTCCGAATCCTCGTTCAGCTTCATCCCCACATTTCCCACTACGGAAGGAATGTGGGCCTGCTCCGGGTCCTCTCTTGCCGTTTTCGGTAGGTAATCAAGCACATTGTTTGAGGTCAAATTGCCACCACCACCTCCTGGTTGTCTCAAATTACCTAGATGCCCAAACAACATTACGTTGCCTGACGAAGCGCGGACCAGACTATTTGCCCCCTTGGACTGTTGGTGATCGGTCATCATGCTTTCGAGCTCACCGGATATTCCGGTAGACCCCTGTGGTACCCGCCTCCCTTGGGCATATCCTTGGAGAGGTGCAGCACTTTTCCCCATTCCTTGATTTTGTTGGTATTGTTGATGTTGATTATAATTTTGATATGAAGGTGGGACCTTAGGATGGTTGGGCCCGGGGCGAGCGATGATCCGGTCTACTTGTTTTGGCGACGAATCCGACGGGGCGCTGGACGTTTCAAGGAAGGTGGCCTCGTCAGAGTCGCCACGTCGTCGCTTTGAAATAGGGGTGCTCGGGACTCGGACGATGTTGGCATTGTTTGCCGCTTGGAGTGATCCTGTGGAAGTGGATCTCCTTGGCCATATGTTACGGCGACCGAAAACTGCACTTAATAGGCCACAACCGGATTTTCTCTCTGGAGATTCTTCCATTTCGTGTAAGAAGGTTTTCTAGATTCTCAAATCAAATTGTAAAATGGAAAGGAATCAGTGATTGTGGGAGAGAATGGTATCTGAGGAATGAGTTTCAATCAAATACCAAGCAGGGCACCTTCCAGGGCAAGAGAAATGAAAGACAGAGAAGTTGAAATGACAAGACAATGGGCAAGAAAATTTGGTTCAATCCATTTTAGCAACAATGTAGAGGACCCATGTTATGAAAAAGAAAAGAGAATAAAACAAAAGAGAGAGAGAGAGAGA
>BPLS01000157.1:403771-415666 GCA_019656275.1 Rhododendron kiyosumense | reverse complement strand
AGAATTGGAGATGCTTGGACTTTGGAGTAGAATTGCAAGCAGAGTCCTGTTACACACAGCAATCTGTGCACAACTTATGCACAGATTTTGTTGTGGAGCCTACCACGGGTCCCACACAAATCATCCGAGCCGTTCATTAAATATAAAATATTTTTTTAAAGGTCTCCGTAAAAAATAAGCCCAATTCAATACCTATTGGTACTTTATCCAACCATCTAACTTCTCACTCAAATTTTCAGATAATGAAAAGTTATGTGGTTAGATCGAACACCTATAGGCATCAGATTGAGCTTATTTTTTATGGGGTCCATTGAAAAAATATTTTACATTTAATGAACGGCTTGGATGATTTGTGTGGGACCCGTGATGGCCCCACAACAAAATCTGTGCACAATCTGTGCACAGATTGTATGTGTGTAGACTTTCTGTTGCAGGTAGGCGATAAATGACGAGATAATAGAATCGGGGATGGGTGGCATTGAATGATGAATTGGAACTAAAGGAGGACAAATTGGTCATTTAATGGCGAATTCAATTGTGAGTTTTGACACCAACAAATTATTTTTTTTTTGACAAGATGACACCGACAAATTTGATTTTGGCATTATCACTACTACCCAAGAAGGAAATCAATTTACGTGCAACAATATTTTAGGGTATTGTTTAATCAAAGAAGCGCACACCAATCTAAAAACTGAAAATTAAGTGCTGAAATCTGAATGCTAATTTTGTTAAGCTGAGAAGCCGTTTGATATATACTGAATTTTAAGTACTGAATTAAATAAATTGTTTGATCTGTAGAAGGAACTGAAGTCTTAAATTCACTAATTTTCCGACTTTGCCCTTCAAACCAATACTCATATTGTGCTTTTCATTATGCATTTGAAGAACAAATATTATGATAGTATTCAAATTAAAAAATATATTCATTGTCGCAATTTGTCTCTTTTTTCTTCTTTTTTGAAACCAACTAGTAAGGCAAAAACCACCGCCACAACCATCACCAAATGAATAGAAGGTTTCAAGACAAAAATACATACACAATCAAAAACACGCACCACCAAATGAATTAATTAAGGTTTGATTCTTGAGGTTAGGTTGCAAGAAAAGAATTTTTTGTGAATTTTTTAATTCCGGCGTGAATTACCACCTTTAACTAGATTGAGAAGAGGATTTAGTTGAGATGCGTAGGTGTCGAATTAGGGGGAAAGAGAGAGAGAGAAAACACATACCACACGAGTCCTGACCCTTTAGTTCTAAATTTTTAGAAAATAATATGCTTGCAAACAATTACTCCTACATTTTTTTTGTCCGAAACAATTACCTAAAGCCATTTGTTTATACAGCAGAGCATGAATTGGGGGTAGGTAATCAAATGAGTTTGAACATCGAAATCCCCAAATCCATAAAGATGCATGAATCCAGTAAATCCAATCTCGAAATTCCGGCAGACTACTCCATGTTTCTCAATTGCAATCCAGAGAGAGAGAGAGATGGTCTTATTAGTTGGGGAAGTTCGACAATTTTGATCAACCTGGGAATTGGACAAAGGCGAGGGTATGGACGAGACGAGGGCAAAGAAGAAGCCAGAAAAAACAAAAGGAACTTTGTTGCAATGAGCGTGTTTGGTGATAAGTGATAAGTAATAAGTAGGGGGAGCTACTTAATTGTTTACTCTTTGCTTTTGCTGTGCTCTGAACACATTCAGCACACGCTATTTGGGTTATAAAACCAACTTCAAGGAGCAATATATGATTCAAACCCCAACTAATTAACCTAATGTAGAAAGCACAGAAAAAGGGAGAGGAGAGCACAATATGAAACGTGGCGTATTAAGGCGGGGTGTTCTCCTCACATTCAGCCTTCAATTGGCAGAGAAAGCAGGTGCCTAGCTTTCATCTTGTGGATCGCAGCCGCCGGGTCGAGACTTTTAGGGCAAGTGGCTGTGCAGTTTTTGATCGTCCTGCACCTATACAAGCACCGTTTGTCCTCCGTTAATGCCTGCAACCGGGCATCTGAAAAGTCATCTCGGCTGCCCAAAAAAACAAACAAAGAGGAGTACTCAATCTACGCAATCAGCATTATATACAGGAACGTACAGTAAAACAACATTTCGAGAACTAATACTAGATTGTTACACCATATGTCACCATTAATTCGTTCTATATCTTCTTTTTGGTTTGATAAGTCGAGATGGAAAACTCAATTTGCAACACAAATGAACAAGAGACTGGTTGTTAATCCAAAGCAAAATTTGTCAAATGTACACATGAAATGGTGGAATCCAAATTCCAATCCTCCTTCTGCTATTCCACCATTCGCAAATTTCTCCAAGCAAAATTTCTTTTGCGTAAATTGAAAACAAATGTACGCAGTGAATTGAAGCAAATGAGCGCTAGCTGAGCATACAAACACGAATATTACTTGAACTATACTAATTGCACCATTGTGCTCGAAGTAGAAGTTACGCACAAATTAGTCACCTGATTACAATCGAGTCTCCTATTTGAAACTAAAACGCTAATTGTGTTTATTGAAATCTTGCCCGGAAAACCCATTCACTCAAGATTCACGAAAAAATTACCTATCGGAAATCCAACGATAAGCTTGGAGCAACGCAGCTGGTCCAAAGAATTCCTCAGCGTTCCACCAGTAGGAAGGACAAGAAGTTGTGCAACAGGCACATAGTATGCACTCATATAGGCCATCTAGTTTCTTTCTCTCTTCTGGTGTTTGCCTGTACTCTTGGCCGTCTGGAGGGGGCTTTCTTGTCTTTAACCATGGCTCTGTTAACCTGTGCAGGGACATGCCAATTATTTGAGGTTGTTACCTAACAAGAAAATAAAATCACAAAGGATATAATATGGATGATTAATTTTAAACGAGCAAAACGGAACCCTACAAAGTTTAGCTAAAAAAAAAAATTGATTCTCTAAGGAAAGAGAGAAATGCTCGTATTTTTTAAAACAAAAGAAGGGATGCCAGGGGCTTGATCAACCAAATTGAGGAGGAGGTAAGGGCTTGCCTGTTCTCTTGGAAAGGAGTAAAAATGAACGATGCTAACTGTTGGCTTGCTTTGAAGTGGAGGGTTCCTGCTACAATTTTTTTAGTTTAGCCTATGTTTTTGTCTTGGATTTGTAATTGTATAGCTAATGTATAGCACTCTGTAGTTAGTTGGTTTCCAGCTTTGTAATGGCTTAGGCCTTGGATTTTGTTTGATTGAACTTAATTGATATCGCATTTCACCAAAAAAAAACTTAGAAAAGGAAATGGTCGCCAATACTCCAACATTTTCATGTTCGTATTTTACATTTAACGTTTAATATTAGAGAGACAAATTGCAATTTCACTAACATGGGCTACCTAACCATATATATTGAAATTAAATAAAGGGTAAATTCACTTTGACCATCTGTGACTTGGGCTATGTGCAGATACATCCCCTATGATTAAAAAACAGGATCATAACTACCCTTTGGTTTATTAAAACATATATATGTACATGGCCCAAACCACATGGGTGAAAGTGGTTATGTGCCCTTAAATAAAAGATATATAGTATAACTCCCAATGTACCACTTGGGCAAGGAGAAATTTCACGTAAAGTTGTTTATAAAATGGACATACTCCATATAATTTAGAAATATAACTCTGCATTTTCTACTTTGGATATTTTGGTTGTTTTCTCGGTTTGCCTATTGTGAGATTCAACAAATTAAAGTTTCAAAAAGATCAGTTTAAAGTAGGGGGAAAAAAACCCAAAGATAGGAAACAGTTTTCATTGCCCTTCATCACATTCCCAACATTACAAAGGCTCCTAGTATTTGATGTAGAACACGTGGAGGCCCAATTCCATGATCAGTTGGACCGAGCCAAGCCCCGAAAGTCCAAACGATGTTTAATTTCAGATTACTCAAATTGGTTAAATTCGGACGAGCTCGGAATAGGCCCAAACTTGGTGGGCTGACTTATTTTCGCGCTCCGGTCCATACTCATCAACCTTGAAGGTTGATGATGAATGGTGTTTTTCGGCCTAATTCCTTCGTTTAGGCTTTCAATTGCGTTATTTTGCCGTTTTAGGAAAGATTTGATTTGTTAATAACTCTTACTCCGTAATTCCTTTAAAGTTAATTCTTTTTGGGAAAGTCTTGTTTTTCTTTCCTGTTTTCAATTTTAGGAAAAGCCCCAAATTATGGGACTTTTTATTTTCCAAGTTTATTTTTAGGGTTTCTAGGGTTTTGCCTATTTAAAGGTTTGTAACTTAGGGTTTATGTAGCTTTTTATCAATAATATTCAGACTTTGTCTTTTTTTCTCTTGAGGATTCAAGAACTGCTCGTGGCTACGAGTACCTATCATTCGTTTGATTAGTACGCAACTAATTTCTTTGTTATTTCCGCTGCTGCGTCAGTATTGCAAAATAACTAAGACTCACATGTCTCTCTTCATGATGTCTTTAGAGCAGCAAAATAATCAAATAACCGGAGCTCCTGGTTCGAAATCCCTAAGGATCGAATACATTTTAAAGCTTGTTAATTTTCTAAGCTTAGCTCTAGTCGATTTACCAATACTTCAAAAAGTCAAGTTAATCTAGCGATGCTATGAAGCTTATTTCAGACCGGTTTCACTCGGCTAGCTATCTTTTCTTTTTCCTTCCGATTTTTCCCTTCTATTCAAATACCTACCCATCACAAACCCATCCTGATATAAACTGTCAACACAACAACGGAGAAAGTGATTAAGGAAAGCTGATCAGGATATTACTTGTACTGGTGGTAGAAATTGGTGAGGTCAACCACCAGATCTTTGATGACAAACATGTGAGGGAGAGGAGTGATGGTTGTGGGCTTGGAGGTGTGTGAGTCTATGGGCTTGAGGCATGCCACTGTGTTGGTCCCATCTATGTTCATTGCACATGAACCACATATCCCTTCCCTGCATGACCTCCTGTAACCCAAGCTTGAGTCCTCCTCTGCTTTTATTTTCTGCAGCGCATCCAATACCTACAAACACAACCACAGTCAACTACAACAGATATTCGGATAAACGATTAACACCTCTATATCAAGGGCAATTAAATTACTAGTTGCGGGTTCAAATCCTATAGAAAGGAGTTCGATATCTATTGTGATCGATTGAGTAAAAGTTTAAGGTAAAAATAATTTCTTCAATCGTTGTGGCAAAATGGCGTGGGGGGCATGAATTTTTTTGAAAATCCCTCTTTGACCAATAGATTTTAGAAATTATTGTAGTGTAACCCTCTAAAAATCTATACTACATGTGTAATATCATCAAAATAATTTTCTCGAGGAAGAATCTAAGTGCGTCAAGTACTCAAGTGGCATGCATTTTTTCTCTCGGCGGAAGTCATCATGGTTAGTTGCAGTTGGTGATGTTTGAATAATTGACAATGAGAGTACATGGTGTCTATCACTTGGCTACTACTCTATTTGCGTCAAGTGGCATGATTGCCTATCATTAATTTCATTACGACTTTAGAGTAACACACATGAGAGATTATTACACATATCCTATAAATCCTTTCCGAATTTCAAATCCATTACACGAATAAAAATTCTCAAATTCACGGGTCAATGGTCAATCGGTCACTTGGTCTTTTTTCAGTTCGCTCTGGTTTTCAATTTTCTAATAGATTTGTGTCCCCCATGGTTCCCCTCAACCATTAAGCTACTTAGAGCATATTAACTAAGGACTAAGGCCCTCCAAAATTCAAGCTAAAGGTCCCAAATACGAGCATCTCCAACCCATCGTCCATATCTCTATTTTTTCCTTCAAATTTACTTTTGTAAATCCCAGTGGCGTAGCCAGAAAATAGTGTAAGTGGGGGCACTTTTAAATACATTTCAACCACAAAATTTCGATTCAAGCAACGTTAAAATATTTGTGCTAAGAATTGAAAAACCTAACATAATTTTTTAATAAAGTAAATTACATAGAATATAAAAACAATCGAACTACTTAAATTGTCTCTGCGGATCAAGTCTAAGTACAATTCACTACATAACATTTAGCATTATTGCTCCCATTGTTAATAATTGCTAAAGTATAAAACATATAACCCATGGTTTAGGCATCTTTGAATTTTGGACATTATGTATTAAAGAGTTCCAAATAGTAAGTGGCGGCTATTTTTTACATTAGACATCTCATTTCGCTAGTATAATGACAATATTCAAATATGTGGAAAAGAAATTGAGAATGAAATGATGTTCGACTAGAGAAAAAATAATTATGATATACAATTAACTAGAGAAAATACAAAATATACATTTTAAAATCTTAAATTTAAATTTTAAAAAAAATTGAGCGGGGGCGCGTGCCCCCGCTCGTCCTATTCTCCCTCCGCCACTGGTAAATCCTCTATTTCACTTTTTAACTTCTACTTATTTCACTTTTACGAGGATAAATTGTGAATACGAGGATGAATAGTGTCACAACTCACAACGTGTCTGATTAATGTAAACACCTCTTCCCCTCTACGTCCTCCAAATATAGAGCGTGGACGAGTCCAACCCTCCATTTTGAAAATGTAAAATAGAGGACGGGTTGGAGTTGTTTTTCCTCTATATTTGAACCGCAACAACAGAATTTTAGTTACTAGAAAGATAACAAGCCTGAAATTAAGGGAACTCAAAGAGACTTCAGACCTTAACCGGCCTGCTTAATTACCATGGGTCCACAAGTTGATAGGTCTATAAAATAGGATTGGAGATATGGCTTCCTGTTGGGCTCATCTGGGCTCCACCGGTAGACCTTGAACTCTTTCTTCAGTGCTTGAATCTTCTCTCTGATGGACTCAAGTTGCTCCACCATTTCTTCTGCATTTTCTTTCGCTGCAAAATGGTCTTGTTCTTCTAGCACTGGAAAATCTTTTTTGTCTTTGGGGTTTCCTTTATTATTAGGAGTATTTCTTTGAAGCAGACGGGAGGCCTTTGTGTAGCCATTTCTTAACAACCTCTTCGACATCTCTCTCTCTCTCTCTCTCTCTCTCTCTCTACATACAAACATGTATGTGTGCTTGCGGTGGTGTGTATATATAGCAAACGAGAAAATTTTCAGTGCCAGATGGCTCGGCCACGTGGTTACTTGTGCACGCATTTTGACGGTCCAAACATGTTTTGAATAATTCAAATTTGTTTGAGTTTAAAAAATTATCCAAACACCCCTTAAATCCTAACAAATCTGACCGTTATGATCGAGATGCGTGCACAGACACCTTTAGCCATGCCCACCCGGCACGGAAAAAATTCTCGCTGCAAGGGGTTTGCTTTTATTTTTGAGACAGCTGTGTCGTGTGAATCGTAAGCCACACATACGTGGAGGGAGTAGGCAAAATTGCAAATTAGCTCATCATCTTCTTGTCCTCTTTTGATCGGTCCAAGGCAAAACTTTGTTTGTTTTTATTTATTTATTAAAGTTCCGTTATTTGTTTTATTAGAAATAAATATTTATTTTTTCAATTTTTAAGCTTAAAAATAATGGATTTACTGAAATCTTTAAATATGCAATATGGATCTTATTTAAAAAATCTTGATGACATATTTTAAATGATGAAAAAAATTTAAATTTTTTTCCGTAAATACATTATTTTTAAACTTGAAAATTAAGTACTTATTTTTTTTAAAAGGGTAGTGGAATGGGGCTAAATCTTGGCTTTAGCGGCATTAAATAACCACCGGTAATAGTACTCATTACAAAAACTTTTGTTATCGCTGGTACAAGATATTTTTGGTGTAGTGAAAGAGAGGAGTTGGTTCTAGACCCAAAGCAACATAATTTTTAGTAGCTGGTTTCAATGAGTCTAATTGGAAAAAAAATTCAGAAAAGAGTCATTAAGAACAAAAAGACATTATTTCAACTTCTCACAAATAGTAATTGGCTTGAAACTAGAACATATACTAGTGAAATTATTCAATAGTCTGAGAGCACCATCGTGGCGTCATGTGGTGCTCTGAATCACTCTACAATCACACATTCTCGTGGGTTTATAATTAAGTGCATGGCTCCACATGCATGTGTGATTTTAAAGTGGTTCCGAGCACCACATGGCGATGCTTTTCGACTATTGAACAATTACTCCAGATACTATCACTTAAAAGGATTCTGAAGAAAGAAATGATGAGCTACTACGATTTATCAAAAACCAAACATAGCCCAAAAGTTGGCTGTTCAAATAACAAAAATAGCCCATGATCAAATAACAAAAATGGCCCAAAAGTTGGGTGAATCATATGGGGCTTGAGTACACCACTGAGACAGAGAGTGGTTGGGCTTCCATGAGAATATGGGCTGCTTAGAGCGGAAGATGCTCCGGAGTTAAAATGGGCCTGTCAGTCTTCCAATTGCAATAACAGAGAGAGGGAGAGAGTGAGTGTGTGTGTGAGTGTGTTCGGAGACTTTGTTTTGGTGCGAAAAAGGGGAGGGATAAGAGAGAAAAGGTTTTGCCTGCTGATCAAGTAAAGCGAAACCACCTCATGGCAGCAAAATTTTCCATATATTTTACCTTGCACCACTCGCAACCGAGTCTCAGGATCCGTCACGGACAAAGTTTCGTAATGATTTTAATAAAAATCTAGTAATACTCGAGCGTAGGAGTCGAATCCAAAGCCAATTCTACGTTAAAATTTGAGTTATGACCGCTTTAGGCCTCCATTTTTATTTTTATTTTTATTTTTGAATTTTAGAGGCCCTTCCTACATTTTTACCCCTTTTAATAGACCAACAGAAGGAGCTCGTTTTTAATTTTAGCTTTAAGTTCCTGAAAAATCAGAGTCGGCTATGGTCGAACCCAAACCAAACCAAGTCGACGTTCCCGTCCAGGTTAATCTTGAAGAAGTGCAATGTCCAACTAACTAGGATGCTGCTCCTGCGTTTGGGTCTAGAGCTACTCACTGTGAACTCCCATTCCATGGATACCTTCAAGATGCTGTGTGTGTGTGTCCGGTTTTTGGTCATATGGATGAAAGGTGTCCCAAGAAAGTTGTGTGTCGGTGAACTGTCGCTAATGGCTAGCCAAAGTATGAAAGAGTGTTTGGGCGGCACAGCAGCAGACCCACGTTGGGACACGTGCTGGTCCCCACGCCTTTTTAAAAAAAAAAATAATAAACAAAAGTTAGATATAAATATAAAAAAGTCTCCTACACTAGTACAAACCATTAGCATGATGTAGTGGTCATCATAGATTGTGAAAAGTTTTAGGGGCCTGAGTTTGATTCCTAAGATCTTCCATCCCTTTTTTTTTTTTTTTTTTCATTTTTGATCTACCTTTTTTCTTTATTTCTCCATTTTCATTCTACCTCTTTTCTTTATTTTTTTCATTTTTGTTCTACCTCTTTCCTTTATTTCTCCATTTCTGTTCTATCTCTTTTTGTTTTCCTCTCAATCCACAATATTAAGAAAACTAAATTACTACATCCTTTATCCTTTAGTTTAGAGCAAAGTCCATTTTGACCCCCTGTGGTTATCGCCATGTGCGAATACCCCCCTCATGGTTCAAAACTGAACACATAACCTACTTGTAGTTTTGAAAATGTGCGGATAGACCCTCTGTCGTCATGTTTTCCATCTATATTGACGGACACAGTATTAAAAGACCGATATACCCTCATCATGTCCCTTGATTCTTTTTTTTTTTTTAAATCTAATCACACCATCCCTTATACCAAAAATTAAATCCAAACCGTTGATATTGTAAATTTTGACGAGTACTATATTTATGCCAAAATTCAAGTCAATCAAAAAATGAAAAACCCATGGTCGAATCGATTTTGTTATGAAATTAAAATTTCAAATTTGAATTTACTAAAAATTAGATCACTGGGTTATTAATGCCTGATCAAGATGATTTTTTTACAGAGATATTCTATTCTTTGTTTAATACATTATGAACGACTCAGATTACATTTAGAGGCGTGCGAGATACACCTCCGTTAATATGGATGAAAAACATGACGGCAAAGGGTATATCCTCACATTTTCAAAACCACAGGTAGGTTATGTGTTCAGTTTTAAACCATGAGAAAGATATCCGCACATGACAATAATCACATGGGGTGAAAGTAGACTTTGCTCTTTAGTTTACTTGCCCACTGCGATGGTTGAAAGTGTATTTTCAGCCATGAATATTGTGAAAAATCGGTTGTGAAATAGAATGAGTGATCAATATTTAATGGTTAAACAATAATTTAATAATATACATACAGAAAAATATTTTTTAAAATTATGAATAATAGATACCCAAATATATATGAAATTCCTGGATCTACCACCGGGGGAAAACCCACTATTGGGGTGGCACCAGATATATGTATGCCAGCAAGCAAACGGGAAAATGTTGCGCCAACCATCCCAGAAGGAATGACATTGAGATTGTCACGAATCCAGGTGGGAAAGGGAGAGAGGAGGGGGAAATTAAGGACCAAATGCTGGAGAAGGGACTATGCGCGAGATAAACACGTCGCTCATAGCATCTTATTCACAAGGATTACTAGCACAAGCGACTTCGAATGCGCCGTGCTGTCTAGCCAAGGGATAGCACCGTGCTGTCTCGACCGTGTGGGATCCGTTACAGTCTAGCTTTAATGATAAAAAAACGTTCAAAATATACGGGAGTAAAAAACATGTTCTAAACAAGTTGAACGGTTTGGATCACCATAATATGACCCGGAAATAAAAATTCCGTATTTTAACAAAATGAGAAATCCCTTGATAAAAGTTATATATGGTTTGCCATGTTGACTAACAATGACTATTCTTTTTCAGCTCCGTCAATCTTGAATGGGAAATTTGCAAACATTGATTCACGACGAAATTTGGCCTAAATAAGTCAAAAAGAGGTACTATAGAAGACTAGGAGAATTAGTGATCAATGATTCCTTGCCAAGGGGAAATGCTGTATGGCAACTTTTTCCATCCTCTCACCACGAGGACCACACCTGATAGTCCCTAAGAGCGTTTCCGCGTGAGACGGAATCTGAAAGAATCTCGAATGCAGGTGTTGTGTTCAGATGCAGCCGAAAAACAAACGTAGTTAAAAATTGCTACATGAAAATATCCAAAATTGGAAATGGGAGAGGAAGTAGAATAAGTACAAGAGATAGTAGTAATTAAAAGGAAAATCATTTTAGAAACTTAACATGTCTGGAGATATCCAAGTACCGATATCCTTTGGTGCAATCAGTTTATGATCGAGTAGTGTGAAGTTCAAGCTAGCCAAGGAAAAAAACATCCTCCGAAAGGCTTTAAGGAAGTGGAAATCTGGCTGTTTTTACGAAGTAGTATAACTTGTAAGGGGTACGAAATTGAGTGCCTGTTAACAAGATAGGTGGAAAACTGTAAAGCGACTAAGCCAGAGGCATGCATGGGAGCTTAATGGAGGACAGGGAGAGCAGTCTCTACCAAATGTGCATATGCTTCCTCTCTCAGTAGTTCCATTCTGCTCAGGAGTGTTAGGACAACTGGTTTGGTGAATAATACCAAGATCGAGGACAAAAAAGAACTTGGCCGACGTGCCGATAAACTCTCCCCCATTTTCAAATCTAAACTGCTTGAATGCAGGCACTGAAATGGGAAGAGGCAATAAATTTCAAAATGAAAAAACACATTGGTAACATATGACTTGTAGTGCAAATGAAATATCTAAGAGTATCTGGAATAATCATCAACGATAAGAAAATAGTACTTAAAAACCTTAAACCATGAAATTGCTGGGACACAACCCCAGAGATCAATATCCAACAACTCAAATGGTTATCACTGCACTAGTAGAAACAGGAAAAAGGAAGCTTGTGGACCCTGTTGCGCCCAAAGGATAGCAGGGGGTCCTGCAAGCAAATTCGGCGCCGTTTGGGATTCCAAACTGAATGCCATCATCCTTT
>BPLS01000157.1:350415-388771 GCA_019656275.1 Rhododendron kiyosumense | reverse complement strand
ACCCTCTTTTAATGGAACCAATCCTACCTTTAAGTTGAAGAAAGAATCTGAAATCTTAGAATTAGCGGTTGAGCAAATGAGCTGATGGGATCTAATCTACTATCACACTCAAAGAGGAAATGATGTTAGCTAATGTGCTGACTCAACCAGAGGAGATAGAGAGCTCATCCAAAACCAGGACTCAGTCAGGAAACAAGGAAAGATTTTTTGATCTGACCAAGGAGCATCACGTTGGCTTTGAAGCAGCTACATTTATCGAGCTTGGGATTGTTGGGATTGTTGAACGAAGTTCTCATGAAGGGCATTCCAGATCTGATGTGCATTTACTCTTCGGCCCCCAACATAGCTCTGCCCTTGGTGGAACGGAGCCTTAGGCAATGGAAACAAGGGCCAAGTCTAATTTCCTTAATTTTAGACAGAAGAAAATGTTTTGCAGAGTCAATAGAAAAAGAAGAATTTAAAGCACAAAGAAATTGGAAGGAGAGAAAGAGAGAGCGTTAAATCCTCATAGCTTCTTGAAACTTTTGTCTTTTCCTTTTATTTGTGAAAACTTTGGCTACTTAAAACGTCGGTCTAAACTTTAAATAAAAGCTGAATTGCAAATTTGTTGCATTCATTATTTACTTTAATACTGTATAATATAGGGCTGTGCTGTTTTCGATCCTAATTACTTCCTCTGTTCCATATTAATGGTACTGTATTTTATTTTGGGATGTCTCAAACAGTTTGACTTCTTTGAAAATTCAAACTAAAAAAGTGTATAAGTAACACTCATAAATGATTAAATTATTCCTTAATGAAGAAAATAAAGGGTAATATTTGGAAATCTAATCATACTTTCTGAGAAGACATGCAAAATTTGCACGTTCTTTTAAGAAGTTAGATTTTTCATAGATGAGAAGTAATATGGGACGAAAGGAGTATAACAGTATCGTTTTTATGAATCGTATGATGTGACATTATATATATATATATATATATATATATATATATATATATCAACTTAGTCATTTTCAAATAAGGACCTCCTCATTTTTCTCATTTTCCGATTGAATTTCGATAATCCAAGTCGTTCAATGTGTTCAGAACGTGATTTTAAGGGTACCCGCGAGAAATCGGTAAAAAAAATGATCGGGAAGGGCTTGATTTGAGCAATTTTTATTTGAACCGTTCGATAAAAACATAACAAAAACTATTTAGATGAAGCCCTTCCCGGTTTTTTTTTTTGCTGATTTCTCGCCGGTACCCTTAAAATCACGTTATAAACACATTGAGCGGCTCAGATCATCAAAATTCAATTGGAAAAGGGAGGTCCTCATTTTATTAAAATGAGGTGGTCCTTGGGAGAAGGAAACTCTATATCAACTAATAATATCTTTCATATATTTGTAGCTTACCTAATATTGTACTTAATATTTATTCCTAAATGTGGTGTGGTTGTGATAGCAATTCTATTTAAATGCGGATCAAAAAAAAATTCTATTTAAATAGCTAAAGAATTAATATAAGTAATTTTTTTTATCATCTCCTATCATCTTTTGAGACATATATATCTTGATTATATCGATCTCTTATTTATTTATTGGGTGGCATGGAGATGATGATCATACGTGAGACTTGCATGCGGTTCGGTTTGTATATTATATAAGTGTGCAATTGTTTATTAATTATATTTGTTGAAAACATGTGTGAAAGATTGCGTATCGTATTAAATATATAAAAAAATGGTTGAAACTTATTATATAATTGGATGACTTACCATTTACAAGACAATTTTTTAAGTGAATATGGGTAATTCGATGTATACTGAGTCTAGGTGATGTAATGTAACTTCGGCCCCGTTCCAGAATAACTTCTTAAAAAATAAGTACTTATTTCACTTTTTCAAACTCAAAAAATAATGTAAATGAAAAATAATTTTTCAATTTTTTTTGCATCGTATTAAAGATCTCAATGAGATATCTATCAAACAAGATCCATATTGATAGGAAAACAATTTGCGTAAACACATGATTTTTGAGTTTGAAATTGCCTTCTTAAAAAATAAGTACTTATTTTCCTTTTCGGAACGGAGCCTCCGTGGATACTTCCCACAAATTGGGCCTACGCGCACACAGGAAAACCATAGGCAGATCAGACTCCCAATAAGTGGTATCAGAGTCGATGACTGATGATTTATGGGCTGACTCTCTTGAAAGCATTGATCGTCGTGGGCTTGCACGGAGACTCTTGGAGGAGCAAAAAAAATCCATTGTAACTCTCGTTGGAGCAAGGAAATTCCTAATGCACGACAGGTAAAAGGAAGCAAAATCGCTCTCGTGGAGATGGAGCAAAAAAATTTCTAATGCATGCGATAGGTGGCCGTTAGCGATGTGGCTCTCATGGAGTATGGTGGCTCTCGATGGAGTGGATGCAGTGAATAAGCCGGGGTTTGGACAGAGTGTTAGAGAATAGTAATAGATTAAAGATTAAGGTGTGTAGACACCCCAATCTGGGTCTCTCAATTGGTTTACTTTTCTTTTTTTTTTTGATTCCCCAATGATGAAATGGATCAAGAACACCTTAGGAATAATAAGTGATTGAGTTTTGAGAGTTTTGAAACCCCAATAAACTTCACAGAACCCTACTGGCACATACTAGTTAAAGTTGTAGCTGACCTTATACTTTCCATTTTTGGAGGATTTCCATTAATGGAAGGTTTCTAGAAGGTTTCCATTAATGGGATAGCTTTCATAAATGGAATTTTTTTCATTAATGGGGGGTTTCCATTAAGGGAGGGTGTCTATTCTATAAATACCTCCCTCACTCTTTCTTCAAAAGGGTCAGAAAAAAAAGGTTACAAGCACACAACCATCTTTCAATTCTCAAGCTCAAAACTCAATCACACTTTTAGACCTAAAACCAAATGTATAACACCTTTGTATTGTTCTGTTCTGATCCTTGAGTGAGGCTGACAGGGTCAAGGCTAGTAATCAATCCCAGCCCTAGACCTAAGGCTAACAAGGTTCAAAAATCGTGTGAACAAGGGACCTGCGCGCGTCGGTTCTTAGCTCGCGCGAGCTACTCAGTAGCTGTGCGCGCATATCTGCATGGGGACAGAGACCTCGTTCTGTTATGTTGTTTTCCTTTTAAATCATCACTGTGAGCATGTAAAACCAGTTTGTTGCTTTCCTAAGTCAAAACTGCTAGTTTGTATTTCAATACTTATTTCTGTTCCAACACCAACTGGGGTATATCTAGACATGTCCCGGAGCCCTAGTCATGTGAGAACAAGTACTGGAAACAGCCTGGATGGGCGCGCGCAAGTGTTCTTGTTCTAGTGGCTTTCCATTGCATTGCTCTTGCATGGGTGACTTGGCCTTGAGCCACTGTTTTGTCCTCACACTGTTATGGAGTGTTTTGTTCATTTATTGGGCTTTTCAACTTTTAAACTGTGTAGCATAAATGTTATAAACTGTTTGGTTTGGTCTTGGGCGTGCACTGGTCCTTCCAAAGCCAAGAGGATGATAAAAATAGAGGCTATGAGCATAGCAAACTCATACGCGCCAGTGTGGGATACGCGTGCGTAGGTTGGAATCACACAGTGATCCACGTGAATTGGATCAGTACATGTAGATTCTTTCTTGTGCATGTCAATTAAAAACAGTGCGTTGGGTTTGCTCTGCTAAATAGACCTGGCCTTTATCCCATTTACTGCCTTTTCATCCGTGCTATCTATTACATCCTGCAGACGTGTTACAATTTTAATCCTCATTAAACTGTTCACCACCCCTAAATGGGATAAAAATTGATTAATCAAACAGAATCGCAAATATTTTTGCAAATGCTCAAGTAAAGACCGATCTCCAAATTGGGCAAAATGGGTGCCTTAAAACCTTTCCCCTTTCGTAATCTGACTCCCAAACTCAGATTTGGTTATGACAGACTGGTGCCTTCACATTTTCAAATTAAACAGCGTAGAAAGCGTTTCAAGTTCGATTTCTTGGATGTTATACCTTCAAATCCAAATAGCAACTCTAAATTGAGCGTTCATCTATAAGCGCTCCTCAATCCGCCTTTATTCTTAAGGGCATGTTGCCCAAAAGGTGGAATCAAGTGGATCAGATCGAGAAGGAGTAAGGCCCAATGCATGGTTCACCCATTAAGGGAAAAATGTTATCATGTGTGAAAGATTGAGTCTCATATCAAATAAATAGAAAAAGAGTTGGACTTTAATATATAATTGGATGGCTCAACACTGATAAAACTTAGTCTTTTAAGTGGATATGAGTCATTCAATGTATAATTGGTCCATATAATGTGGTATGAACTCCGTAGATACTCCCTAATGAATTGGGCCTACATATATTTACACGAGAAAATCTCAGGCAGATCAAACTCCCAACAGCATCCCATGAAGTTCAAGTATTTTAAACTTTGGGACCATTGAAAGTTGATTTCAGGGCTCCAGATTTAAGCAAGGTTCATCAATTGACCTGAACATCTGGCTACTCCAAGGCTCCCAAATTAAGTAAGAAGCCTAAGTTGACTTGAACATGTGGTTATCAAAAACAGTTTATTAATTGTGGCAAAATTGGAGGGTAAAAAATCTAATAGTATCAGCCTTCTTGTTTCAACGACCATAATGGCATAAGAGAAAGTAGTGGGTAAAAATCTGAATTCAAAATGTGTTAAGAATTCATCAAATGCACATGAAATACATAAAATAATTCAAAATGGGTTTATTAATCTTCTCTCTCTCTCCCGTTTAGACCCAACTGTGATCAGCTGCAGCCGCCTCTCTTTTAAAGACAAAAGCTTAAACACACCGTCTTTTCTCTCTCTACCTCGCCGTCTTCTCTCTCTCTCTCTCTCTCTCTCTCTCTCTCTCTCTCTCTCATGAAACCCTAAAATGAACCCGAGCCCATATTCGGCAAGCCAAAAAGAGCTCTCTATTCCGACAACCATCAACTCTCTGATTCTCTGCTTTTACGCAAAAATACCCTTTCAAAACCAAGGCGGCATGGAGATAGACTCTTCTCTTTTCAGATCACAGCTTTAATCACACAAGTACCACCCCCCTCCCTCCCTCTCTCTCTCTCTCTCTCTCTTCTATGAGTTTGTGAGTGTTAAATTTCTTGGAGGGTCTTACAGTGAGCAAGCAAATCTCTTCTCCAGCTGGTGCCCATTTCTATACTCCCCCCCCCCCCCCCTCTCTCTCTCTCTCTCTCTCTCTCTCTCCATATATACTTCTTTTGATAAGTCAAGCTTCCAGACCAGAGTACGCACATCTCCATCCATACCATACACATATACAGAACAAATCACATGGATTCGGGCAACAGTGGAAGTATGCAATCATCCAGCGATGGTGGTGATGATCAAGAATACGATTCACGCGCCGCCTCCATCTCTACCTACTTCAACCCACCACCACAACCACCACCTCACCACCACAACTCCACCTCACCCCTACCATTCGACCCAAACTCTCTCCTAAATTTCGATCCCATTTACACCACACCACACCCAACCCAACCCTTCTTCCGCCCATCGCCATCTCCTCCGGCTCGCTTCCCTCCGGTTCCGTCAGAACACATTAATACCAATACGGTCACGGACACAACCACCACCACCACCCAAAGAACTTACCCTCTCCACGCGCTCCAACCCCGCGCCAACCCGAAGAAAAAACGGTCCAGAGCCTCCCGGCGGGCCCCAACCACGGTTCTGACCACTGACACGACCAATTTCCGAGCCATGGTTCAGGAATTCACCGGCATCCCTCCGCCACCGTTCTCGTCATCATCATCGCCGTTCGTAAGATCGAGTCCGCTCGATCTGTTCGGCACGCCGTCGAGTATCAGATCCAACCCCTTCCTTCTCCGACCCTTTGCCCAGAAGTTTCAACCGTCGCTTCTCTCCAGTAATTCAGCTTCTCTTGGCCCCGCCGTCAACTACCGTATGCAGAACCCAGTTCCGTCCGTGGGCTTGGATGAGTTTGGGCTGGGCCATGGGCTTCAGAACCGGGAGAATCTGTTCGCCGTGGACGGGAATGAGAGGGTTTCGATGGGCTGGGGCGGCGCCGGAGTGGGACCCGTCGACAGTGCAGATCAAAGTCACTTGAGGTTAGTCAATGGGAACTATGATTATTCACATGGGAGTGGGGATAATGGGAATGGCAATTTGGTAAATTTCGCGGCTTCTTCGTCCGATTTTCGCGGCGAGAAGGCGTCTGACAAGATTTGTGGTAGAGGTGAAGGTAATGTGGAACCATGGATTTGTTCTTTGGACCAGTAATTAATCTTCAATTGCAAAAATAGAATTGGAAATTAGAAAACGAAATGAAAATGAAGGTGGTTTTGTAATGCGTGAAAGAGGGTAATTACGTTATTAGCTGGGCGTTTTGGCTTAATAATTCATTTGAATTATTTTTTCTCTTATTACTAGTATTTTTTTTGGTATTTTTTAGTTTTGCAGGTTTTTTTTTAGATTCTTGCTTCGTTATGATGAGGAATCTTAAAAGTAAAATATTATGATGAAAATCTTCTAAAAAAAAATTCGCTACAAAAAAATTAACGTGAAACAGACAGACTTTATGGATTAGTTGTTTTTATATCACTTTCTAGATTCCTTTCATGAATTTGAATCAATAATTGACAAAAAAAAAAAAAAAAAGAATTGCAAAACTAACAAATGCAAATTTCTTCTAATAAGAAGAAAAAAATTAATCCGTCTTAATTATTAAGCCAAAACAACCGGACATCTTCTTTTTTTTTTTTTTAACCATGACTTTTGTATGTAGACAAAATAGTTTTGTTTTTTCCTTTTATGGTTTCTTTCGTGCTGTTCTTAATGTAGGTATATCAAAATATATGTAGGGGAACTTGATAACGCTCATGGATTCTTCTTGTGTCTAATTGATGGAATTTAGGATTTGTTTCAAATAGTACGTACAATGCTACTAGTATTTAGTTTGTTAATTTGCATACATATATATTGCGGATTAAATATTGCATCAGATTAACAGTTCGAGTACTGGATTTAATTTTGAAAGTAGTTTTGCATTTGGTTGCTTATGAAGTGAGTTGCACTCTAACTAGTTTTAATCGAGCCGATCTTCAGTAGTTTGTTTTTTTATTATTATTTTTTAAATGTAGCTGGCAGAACCTGATAAAATTTGGGCAGAGACAAAGTCGGTGAAGCCCATCAATCAGATTCGCACATGGGATAGTCGAGTCACGATGCCACTTCCCTCTGGAAATGGCTGTGGAAGCATGAAACTCGCGAGCCCGACCAGTGAAATGGTAGGTTACACTGACACATATGTGGCTGGACCGACACCAGGTCGGTCCAACCCGAGGTATAACTTTGCACTCTGCAGCCAGCTTGGCTTCACGTGGGCACCAGGTTGCATGGCTCGGCTACACGATCGAGGTCCAATTAGCTAGGTGGCACCCAATTTGTCATGCATTATGTGATTTGGATAGCATCATCAGACATATACCTAGCATAACCTTGCTTGTGACTTAAGTATAGTCTTGAGCTCCGTATATGGAACTTGATAAATTCCAAAAAAGATACTACATCGTAACCAGATATCTCAAGGTTAATTTATTTACAACCACAAAAGCTTGACAATGGTGTGTACAAGCTTTTTTCTTATTGTAGCACAACCCCTTTTTGAAAAATAATCAAGCTTGATTAATTAGTTTATGGACTGCATATATTAATCTAGATTAAAATTTAAATAAACGAACACGAATTTAAATTCGAGTGACCAACATACTGAGGCTTTTATGTACATAGAGATTCTCATGGGTCTGACAGTTATAAGTTGTAAGAGCATGTGCGCCAAATTAAGTAAAATATGAGCCAAAATTGCTATGTATACTTCGTAGCTTTCTTGGACCCCGCTGGCTGCATACTTCGTAGCTTTCTTGGACCCCGCTTTCAATCTACCTCCCTTCATCTCTAAAACCTACGGAAAGAACAATATTTTAATGGATAGAGGTGAACAATTGCTCGGGAAGACAAGCGAGCATTTTTCTGAAAGGTAAAATACCTTCCTGTTTTGCTAAGTTGCTGCAGCAGACTTTTGTGAGTTTTCTTTTGTGAGTTTCCTTCAGTATTTTTCCTTAATATGTCTCATATACCTAACTTATGTACATGCTTTAACAAAGGGAAATCAAACTCCTCGTCCTTGTTCGTTTTGATGTTTTACTTTATTTTAACTTTATTTTTCAATTATTACCATATACTTCCAGTCCATTTTTTAAAGTTTAGTATTTCATTTTGGATTGTTCCTTAATAAGTGTCAATTTTGTAAAGTTAGTGAGTAAAAATTGGTGCATTTTTCATTTTGCCCCTAAAAATATATTTCATTTTAAAAAGTTAGTGAGTAAAAGTGTAATAATGATGTCTCCATAGAGGGTAAGTAGGGAAGGTTGATGTGAAATGTGTAATGATGATATTTTATTAATAAGTTGGAGTTACGAATTAAAACACTTAAAAAGGGACGGAGAGAGTATCTTTCTTCAATCATTACCTTATTTATTTAATTATTAATTTCATTTCTCTCTCTATCTCTTCCCATTCATTATTCCTCATTTCAATCATTACCTTATTTGTCTCTCTATCTATTAACAATACTAAAATATCCATAGTTACTAAACCAACAGAAAACAACGCCCCTTGTTTTGTGAGTAGATTGTGTTTCTTCCTCGTGCACACACTCTCTCTCTCTCTCTCTCTCTCTCTCTCTCTCTCTCTCTCTCTCTCCTAGTTAAGTACACGTAAACATGGTCTGCATTATTGGTTGCGAGATTTAGGGAATAGTTAGGCGCCGCAGCCCCTTTGTATGCATTAAGTATGGATTATGTGCATGCTTAATTAGGGCAAATGACCATTTGATCAGGTAGACGACAAAATGTTAAAAGGTTTCATCTGGTGTAGTACACTGCTTTATTATAGCCATATAGGTGTTGATACTTGCATAGACACGTGAGTAAGAAATTGCATAAAGTAGAGAGGTTAACGACAAGTTTTTGGGTGCAGGGCGGCTACTACACAGGTGGTATCTGTCAGCAGTCTCAGCCGTCCAAACATATTTTAGACGATTAAGATTTTGGAGAGAAAAAAAAGAAGAGAGAGTGGTCAGTGAGAGAAGAGATGAGATAAATCTGAACCGTCCAAAATACGTGTTTGAACAATTGAAATTACCGAAGTGGTGGTACACGCTCGACACCCAAAAATTACCGAAGTAGTACTAGGAGGACATTGAGAGGGTGTTCCACGTTCTTGGAAAAAGTATTTTTTAAAAAGGAAGGTAATTTAAAGTTTAAAAATCATGTATTTACGTAAATAATTTTTCTACCAATATGGATCTTGTTTGATAGATCTCATTAAAATTTTTTAAACGGTGCAAAAAAAATTGAAAAATTATTTTTCATTTATATTATATTTGAGTTTGAAATTACACCTATTTAAAAAAAAAAAACTTTTACAAAAAGCGGAACACCACCTAATTGTATAAGCAAAGAATCTTCAAGGTTTTACCTTGACAAAACTCACACGTCACCGTGGTCTCCACTCTACGACCCTGGATAAAAAGGGCTTGGGGTAGGCACATGCAGGGAAAAAGCCAAAAATTATCGGATGGCCTTGGGACACGTTCACATTTTCACTAACTTTTTTTCCATAAATGTATTGGGTTAGTAGAAAAAAATGTGTTTGATGTTTTATTTTTGTAGAAACAATTTGGTTATTGTTTTTGCCAATTTTTAACGGACATCCTTAAAATTACATTCTGAACAAATTAAGTAGTTCGGATAATTGAAATTCGATAAAAAAAAGGACATAAGCACTTTAACATTGTGCCGACACCCTTAGGTGAAGACTTGTGAGTAAACTATATTGTGGTCTATTAGTCTAGGGTTGGGCTTTTCTAGTCTTTTGATGGTAACAAACGTGCATTATCTTTGATTAATTAACATTTTAGGCCTTACTTAACAAGGTTGACTTTCAAGGCTTTGAAGGCTTCTTGTGCTTCTAGATTCGCCGCGAACACCTAACGGGCCTAAAGGAGTTCGATTCGATGTGCCGAAAAGGGCACGCCGCACACGTAAAGGATGATTTAATTATAGACCTCAAAGAATGGTTGGTTTAATTTCCAGCCGTGCTACGTTCACCCCTCTTTTCTACCACTCCACGTGGGATTCATTTTGGATCTCAAAAAAAATTATTATTTTTTAAAATATTTTTTATGAAATCCTGTAAAAAAATCATCTCAATCGCATATCGGTATATTTTTTTCTGAATTTGTGGGGCAAAATTGAACAGTTTCACCTCTACAAATTAAGAAAACATATTTATCGATATGCGATTAAGCTGATTTTTCACAGGGCCCCATAAAATAATATTTTAAAATTTATTTTTATTTTTATTTTGTGAGGTCCAGAGTGGGCTAACATGGGGCTATGGAAATGGAGGGCTGAGTTACTAAGGGGGTTTTTTTTTTGGTAACGGAGGAATAGCCCTACAGGAACTAAATCGATCCAACTGTGCAACCCAAACTTTCGGGAGAGCTAGCGTGGTTACACCAATCATGGTCCCACATTTACTTCAGGGTACTCATCCGGTGAGCCGGGAAATCGAACCCCGAATCTTGAGAAGTACTCCCAAAGTTTGGGTATCTGCCCGAACCACTAAGGCTACTATTGAGTGTACACATTCTAAGTACGTTGGCACCTCATAACTCTAAAAATAGCTCTTGCATATTTTTGTCACTACCATATAATTCTGTACAAACTTTATATCCAACTCAAAATCTAACAATGAGTGAAGAGGACCCAAATGCTACTCCCTCTGTCCCTTTTTAAATGTCATACTTCGTAACTCCAATTTATTAAAAAAACATCATCATTATACCTTGCACATCAACTTTTTTCTTTACTTTCCCTACTTACCTATCATCATTACACTTTTACTCACTAACTTTTCAAAATGGAATCTACTTTTAGGAACAAAATAGACAATTCATCAACTTTTACCCACTAACTTTACAAAATGGACACTTATTAAGGGACAACCCAAAATGAAATGCTGGACTCTAAATTAGGGACGGAAGGAGTATTATATAAGTGATCATCAATTTCACTCCCAAGCAATGCGGGTCTATGTCTCCCTTAACAAATTCTAGTCGGATTTTGCGCTGTACAAATTCTTTTGGTGGACCATTTACAACCGATATTGGTATCCCCATACATAAAGTAGTGTGTAATTGATATCACCTTTTCATTATGACAAAAATGTGAGATAACAAGGGGCAAAATGGTTTGCTTAGTTGTCAAATCTTGAGATTAAGGAATTTGCTTCTTCTAAGGTACGTCAGTTCAAAACTTCCAAGAGTGTTATCTACTCTTTCGGATTGATTTCATACAGAATTTTTTCCCGACTTCAATAAGGACTCCGGTGATGAACAGTAACATTCCCAACTTCAATAAGGACTCCAGTGATGAACATTAACAATTGTCCCCAAAATTAAGATGTGCACAAATGGCCTAGATAACTTAATTATAAAAGAGGCAAAGGTACAAAAAGTTAGCGATATAGAGAGGTAAGGACAAAGTTGGGGGCCATCTTTAGTGATCTAGCTATCTTAAAAGCTACTGATCTTTACAATCTATTGATGGATGAACTTGAACTTTTTCACTTCAATTATACAAGCTTCACTCCTATATAGATTTGAAATTTAGAAAATTGAATCATTTTGAATTTTCGATATGATGGAGAGATGATAGCCATCGGATTGAGTGAAACTTTTTTTTCGCAAAAGGGTGAAATCGATACTCCTTTAAAATATCATTGGCTTCCTTCAAATGAAATTCAAATAATGTTGCAAAAGGAGAGATGATGAGCCATGGGATTTTGGGAGATTTTGCCTTTCATGGTCCATTCTTTTAGCATCATGGGGACCCATGCCAGTGATATACCTGGCTCTTCAAGCAATGATGGCCTTGTCTCTAATCACTTGTCCTTGGAGGTTGCAATTTTGATGCGACACGTTACCACAACTCAAACTCAAACAGAACATTTAGCAAATAATGCTAGCTTGATCTTATCTTGACACAAACATGAATACAGCACGATACGGTAACACAAATAACAAACAATCAAGTAAGGATTGACCTGAAATACGCTTACCCAAGTCATAGAAATGTAGCTATAGATTTCAATGATTAGTCGAATAAGGGTTATTGGGGTTTAAGTATGACTCTTTTGAACTACATGGACATTAGTGTAAAGAAAATAAATATTTTGGTTAATATCGCCTTTTGTTTCGTATTTGCGGTTAATATGATTATTTTGGCCACTCATTCAATCCAAATTTATCAAAGTAACTTACAAAATAGGATTGATCTAAAAAAATAGGGAAAATAGTGATATTGAACATTTTTATGAAATCAAATGGTTACAAATTACAAGAGTAAAATGGAAGTACAGATATATATGACCTTACCCTACACTTGTTTGTAAAGGCTAATTGGTAATATTTAATTGTAAAACCAATAAGACGACAATTCTAAAGTTCTTTGGCGCAATTGGTAATATTTATATATGAGATCAAATGTGGGAAATAACACTAGTATATAAAATGATATTTTCCTAAGGTTAGTGAAAAATAGATGGCGATTCACATTGTACGTGCATGCTGCGATTTCTTATCTATCGATCGAGATCCCGTTATACTATGGAACTATATATCTACTCCCAATAATTTTTCCTCACAAGAGTGAAGCGTCGATTTCTTTTATTTTTTGATCGGCAATAAAATTTATTGAGGAAAAGTGAAGCATCAATTTCTACAACAAGCATGGGAGAAAAAAGGTCGGATTTGACTTTTTTTTGTCAACAGTGTTGTCTCTATTCTCATAGGATTTGAGCTACCCTACCCTACACACTACACAGAATAGGAGATCCTCTATGAAGATACAGAATAGGAGATCCTCTATGAAGATTTTCCCTGCTACGAGGATATTGTGAGGTTTTGTTGTAGAGTTGACAACACTCCAAAAGAGGAGATCTAATGGTTCACAACAATAATCTTTGTTTTTTTAACAAAACTACGCTATTTTAGGGGACAAGAAACTAACGGATCCCAAATGGCATTCTTTTTTTCTATTTCTTCCTGACAAGGACAATCCTCACGGAGGATCCGGATCCGAGAAGTTGATCTTATAGGCACCTACCAATTCCGTGAACCCTGCTTTTTTAACTTTAGTCGGTGCGTGCTGTCCGAAATCCTCATCCTGCAGGTAAGTGCATACATATTCTTGGTTTTTATTTTATCTTTGATCACCACTTTTTTCTAGAGGTATTGAGTAATGAACATGTGCGGGACCTATCACTCATGTGAATATGGGTGCGTAAGTGAATGTGCATGGTACTAGAATTATTGTTAGTTTCTATCCACATTTGCGGGACCCATCACTCATGTGAGTATGGGTTCGTAAGTAAATGTGCATGGTACTAGAATTATTGTTAGTTTCCGTCCCTCTCTATGTAAATTATCGCTTCATCCCTGGAATTAATATTGTGTGGCAAATAAGATGCAACAAAACTGTGCGTACATTATTTAGGGTACACCGGATTGGGTGAGATCTATTTCGGAGTTTCACATAAATAATCCACAGTTGAATTTGAATAAAAAAGTTTCAAGACTCCTTGTAAAAGAAAAATAGTTCAGTCGAAAATCAGTAAGAGTTTGATCATTTCATTCAACATTTGGTTGCTCAATTCGCAAGGATCAAACATCAAATGAATCGATCAAACTATTATCGATATTAGATTAAATTGATCGATTTTTTGCAGACACTCCTTGAAAAACATATTAAAGAGTAAAATAACTCAAATCATTTTGCCTAGGACCTAAGATGCACTCCACATTCGGTGTATCCAAAATGGTGTACCCGTGGTCGAATAAAGAGGAGGCTCTAAAACAAAAAGGACACAGCCCATATATAATTTGGAGGTCATATCCACCTCAGGCTTACGTAAGATTGAAGTCACCGGGTGGGCTATAGAGAAAAAGCCCATCTCAGAAGGACAAGCTTTAACTTAGTGGGCCCAACAGGAGTGGGAAAAAGCACTGGGTCCCAACTGCAAAAGGCCCAATTATTAGGAGTTGTACGGCAGTGTATGATTATGATGAAAACCCAACTCAATTGACAGGTGACACTGACGAGCTCATGATTCCTCCCCCCGCCCCCCGACCCGAGTTTTGCTATGAACCACGCACAAATATTTATACGAACTCGCTCACATCATACGTGATAACACACACGCTACATACTTCAAGTGTGTGTGGGAGGTTACAAGTGACGCGAGCGACTTTGTGTAAGTATGTTTTTGTTTATGCGCGATTTTAAAATTATTGTTGCCAATTGGCCGAATTATTGTTGCCGAATGGCCCACCGCACAAAAAAAATACTTTTGAGGTATAATGTGTAGGCCAGCCCACAGTATGCATGGAGTGGGTCAGCTTTTAATTGACAAGCCCAAGCCCACACATAGGGGGTGTTTGGCTAAATAAGTCATGCAACTTTTTTTTTATTTAATTTTTTTTTGCATTTGTTAATTTTGTGTTAAATTTTGTGGATTATTAATTCGTTTCGATGAGAAGAATTGAAAAAGTAAAAAAACTGTAATCCAAACTCAAATTTTTCTGAATAAAGCCAAAAATTTTGAGTTTTTTTTTTGTTGATTTTTGTCTTTATTAAAAAAGTTTAGACCATAATATTTTACTTTTCAGATTTCTCTCATCAAGATGAATTAATAATTTACAAAAATTTGACACGAAACTACCAAATGCAATTTTTTTAATAAAGACAAAAAAAAGGCCCAAATGGCTTATTTAGCCAATACACCCCATAATATGTTAAGTTTTGGACTGTAGTAGATAGTCCAATTTTAGACCATCCACGATTGCAATCAATGGTTTCAGATTTGCCCAAAGACTTTTCACGAAAAGAATCCTTCCCGCGAAGAGTTCCTGAGCAAATCCGAAATATTAAATTTTCTAATGTTTGGTCCAAATTTGACCTTTTTTCTATAATCCTAAATCTGGACTGAAGAGGATCCAATCCCTTTCGGGGGATCATTTTGAGCACAAAACGAGTATCATTTTGAGCACAAACTATCCTCTGCACTATTCACTATGTAGAGATTGACTCGTAAAACAGACTCGAAATAAATCAAGTCCACCAAATATTAGTAACTTAATAAGCGAACCACATTTTGGGAGAGTTATAAATGTCCGGGAAAAATTATATTGTTCACAAATGTGGTTTTTTCACTGAGTTACCATTATCCGATAGACTTGATTTTTTACAGGTTTGTTCTAAGAGAAAATAACAGTCAATGACGTGTTTTGATAATTAATACCCGCTAATGACATTTTCAGCAATAACAAATGTTCTCAACATGTCCTTGACTGATATTAATTATCACAACATGTCATGAGCCGTCATTTTGCCGAAGAATTCTAAGCGTTAGGTCTTCCATAGCGAATGGTTCAGATTGCATTCGTGGGCTGACGACAATGCCCCCATTACCTCAGAACCCCTACCACGCCCAGACCATACTATAGTGGACACTCGAAGGGCCATCGATGGACATTTCACAGGCTTCATTGGATCTACGATTCGCTAGTGTCCGATGCATGGAATTATCATTATTAACGAACATGATTTTTTTTTTATCCGGATCAAAAAAAAAAAAACATGATTTTTTTTTTATTTGAACTGTAAATATTTCCTAACATTAAAAGCCCCAGTCCCCTGAAATCTATTAAAAAGGTCTAGAGAGTCATATTCGGTTAAGAAAGCACATCAAATAAGAGAGCCAAAAGTATATTTATATTTTAAAAAAGTTTCAAACCCTGGAATATTAGCTGAAAAGGCTAAAACTGAAAAAAAAGAAAAAAGATTAATTGCAAATTACTCCTTATACTAAACCCTTGTTCACTTTAGAGTGTCTTCCATTAACTAAAGTAAGTATTTATATATGAGTACTTATTTTTTAAATTAAATGTAACGTATTGTGAGAGAATGTCATAAAGCGGAAAATAAGTAGTCAAAAAATAATAACCTTAATGAAACAGGGCTGTAATCTATAAGTTTTGTCACTCTTCCGTCCTAATTTGATTGTAAAATTCCAATGTTGCATGCACATAAGAACAATTTATGCTGAAAATTCCGTCTTCACCAAGATAATAGCGTAAAATCATTTTATAACTCATATTTAAAATATTTACAAATGACAGGGGATCAAAATTAGAGTCATAGTGGGCTTCACATAGCAAATAAATGACAGAGGGAAGTACGTTCCTCAAATTAGATGATGTACTTTAAGTCTTTAAGCAAATGAGAAAAAGAAATTCATAAAGATATTAAGAATAAGCCATATAATTTAATATACTAGTGTTTACCCGTGCCTACGGCACTACGCACTCCGATTGGAATTGGAATTACCATTTGAATATTGATGGTGGCTTTAAACATTATTTCAATTTTTAGGTAGTTATAAAATTTGTAGAAAAAATAAAGGAAAATAGAGAAAATGATAACTAAAACAAAAAAAAAAATACTACGTATCTGAGAAAGAGCGAGAGAGTATGTTACCGAAGACAGTGGATTCCAGGTTCTGAGTTCCAACTACTGGCAATGGCGATGATTGTTTGTGGCCGAACAATCAGATGAGAGGTTTTGATGAGAGAGAGAGAGAGAAAGAGAGAGGGAGAGAGAGATGGAGCGGTGACTACTGATTTTTTTTTATCAACAAAACAGAAGCTAATTGGTAGGAAAAAAAACAAATTGATGGCATTTTTGTAATATATTTGTAAAAGTGTGAGTATTTTTTAAGAGATTTGCAAAACACACATGAGCCCTTGGATGAAAAAAAATAAATTCATGGCGTTTTTTTAATATATTTGTAAAAATGTGAGTATTTTCTTAAGAGAGTTGGAAAGCACACATCAGCCCTTGGATCAAACGAATCATAGTCATTCCAACAACTTGTCCCCACACCATTCTGTTTTATAATATAGATAGAACGTCTCAAACAGATAGACTGTTAGAGATATTTTGGACATGAATTACTTACACGTGTATGTCATTTCAGAGTCTAACGCTCGAATCTGAATCCTACAAGAATGACAGAAGGGGATAAACAATATTAAGGCGTGTTTTGGCTAAATAAGCCACTTGTCTTTATTTTTTTTTGTCTTTATTAAAAAAATTGCATTTGTTAGTTTCGCGTTGAATTTTTGTAGATTATTGGTTCTTGTTAACGTGATGAATCGAAGAAGTGAAAAATTATGGTCCAAACTTTAGTTTTTTTTTTAATAAAGACAAAAATCAGCCAAAAAGTTAAATTTTTCGGCTTTATTTAGAAAAATTTGCTTTTGGATTACAATTTTTTTACTTTTCTGATTTTTCTCGTCCAGACGAATCAATGATTCACAAAAAATTGAAGAGAAACTAAGAAATTCAATTTTTTAATAAAAACAAAAATATGTGCCAAGTGACTTATTTAACCAAAATATTCGCAAATGATAATAGATGGAGGCAAGGTGTAAGATTTTTTTAGATGAAAGAGGTATAGTGGAAAAAGGGTGATGTCATATTCATGAGTGCGTATACTGGATGAAGTGCTCCATTTTAGAGGTTCTCCAGCAGAGATGGCAACAGGCGGTTCAGTGGCGAATATTGCAATATCTGAATTCGAATCGAAACCTTTTACCCGCCGCCAAATTCGTCCCGAATTTCGAATTTTAAAAAAAAAATAAATTTAAATCTACCCCAATATCCGAAAAATCCAATCTGTTCGGGACGGATAATGAATCGGATATGGACGGGTCAGCTGAGATGGCCATCCCTATTCTCCTGGATCCCAAAAAAATCATGACCAACTATTGTTAACGCAAAAGTGGAGTGGAGTGCAGTTGGCCTCTTTTATATACTCTCATGTATATGAGCAGGATTCTATTTCTGTAAGTCCCCTCCCCAAGTCCCCTTGGATAGTGTAAATTAGAAGCAACGAATGAAAAAAAAAAACCCATAAAAAAGAGCAATCATGCTTTTACTACTGTAGCACATAAGTCGTAAAATCTTCAAGCTACTAGTATCACTTTTGATTTTCTCATTTTGGCCCCTATTAAATAACGCTATTCATATGAGGTTATGACATACTCCAGTAATAAGGTTAATCATTCATGAGGTTTGTTTAAGTTTCTTGTTACTCCTAATAGAGTTAGAGTTTGTTTGATAACCTAAATTTAACACTTAAAATTGAATTAATTAAGTAATAAATGATTCAGTAGGTTTGATAACAATATTTTATGTTGCTTAACAAATTAAGTGCTACTTAAAAGGTAAGCTAAAAAGCTAGAAAAAATCAAGTAGTTTTAAGCTACTTAATTCTGGCTTGTGAATTTGTATTTAATCACCACCACCACCACCACCACTACCACTTCGCCACCATTACCACCACCACCACTCCACCACCATAACTACACCACCACACCCCCCTATCGCTCCATCACCATCACCACCACCACCACCACCACCATTTCCACACTACCGCCACCACTATCACACCATCGCCGCCACCACTACAGTGCCACCATTGCACAACTATCACTCCACCGACACTACTCTCTACTACCATTACACCACCATCACTCCACTACCACCATTACACCACTATTGCCACCACTTCAACACCACCACTCCACCACCACCAACACACCACCGCAATCACCATTTCACCATTACGAGAAGTACATTGTGACCATTAGTAATTAAGAAATAATTGGAACTAAAACTAATTTATCATTTTTTTAATTCAGTACTTAATATGTTTTTACCAAATAGCTTTTTAGGGTAAAAAATTCAGCATTCAGCTTTCAGTACTTAATTTTTCAGCATTCAATTTCAATTTTTAATTTTATCAAACAGGCCTAGTGTTGCACTTTAAGAACCCGCACATTCCTCTTAAAACGTGAACTTGGATTTTTGTTTTGTTCTTATTCTTTTTTTTTTTTACGTTTGTTAATTTTGTGTCAAATTTCTATAGATTATCGTTCGTCTCGATTAGAGGAATCCAAAATGTAAAATAGTACAATGACGTCTATTCAAATTTTTTTTTTTTGAAAATATCAAAAAAAAGTCTCAAAAGCCCTTCTTTTTTTTGGATATTATAATTTTTTTGAATAAAAGTCATAATTTTGGCACACGACATGGGCCCAAATCCCCAAAGAAAGGTATAACTTTTGAAGGAAACCTTGAAAATATCTTCATTGGTCTAAAATGGTATCTCACTCACCCTCCACTTTACTTCCATTAAAAGCAAATGAAAATTCTATTTTTGATCAGCCTCCCACTTGCAGGCTCCATGGACCCTCTGTTTTGGTGTCACTCTTTAGTGGTAAGGCTCTTGAGCCTATAGCAGCTGGTCTGACTCCCACATCGGGAGTTTGGATAGTGTGTGTATTTAAAGGGTCTATTATATCTCTCCTTAGTCAGCAATTCCCTAGGTGAGTTGATATGTAAAATTACCCTCTTACCCGCCTTGAAAACCTCCCACTTGCAATTTAGAAGCAATCATCTCTAACTCCCTCCCACCATTACTACCCTGTTCCCGAATCCGAAACCTAATCCCACTGTACACGTGGCATTCTCCCAAATCCTACATCAGCTCTTCCACAACTTTCGTGGGTCCAATCATTCTATAATCACAAACACTTGCACAAATTCACTCACATTCACATTGAGACCTATACACACTACACCTCCAGTATATATAAACTCCACCAAATTTTTTTTTAGCCGAATAAACAATCTGAGTAATCATCTTTCCTCCAAACCCGGCGTTTGGTAGCAACTGAGATCAAACTACTCCTGGACTAGTTAATCTCACTCTACCCCTAATCCCTATCACTATTTATCCCCCCTCTTATTCCGGTACATAATAAAGAAAATACCTTTTTTTTTCCTTTAAAATTCATCATCCATCTACTCATATCCGGACCCGAGGTGCTGTAGTGCACCTTCGGCACTATACGTGTACTGCGGCTAATTCGGCAGTCCATCTCGATAATAGACAGCTTGGATTTTCATCCAAAAAATAGACAGGTAGGATTTGTAGAAGCTTGAATTATATCCAATCATTCATTGTCAAATCGATGGCCCATGTATGCTCTTTAGGATGTCTTGTAAAATCTTGCACTACAGGATTTTCCAATCCCTCCTATCAACCCAACAAATCAATCATATACTCCTCTTCTATTATATCATTCAAACAAACCATTTAAATCCATCTTCCATTCATTACTGATCACCCTTCTAATAGAAAATTCATCAATGCTCAAACTCTTTCACCACCATACTTTTGAATGATTATTGCTACAAAGTGTGTGAAGCCCACGCAATTTGTGACATCAATAAGTAGTGCCCGGAGGCATTAAATAATTATTTAATGGCCATGGACATATTCAGCTTTTTTCTTTATCCATTCAAAACCTGATTCCGGTAAACGATCCAGTTTCAGCTCAGGTACTATGCTATTAGAATGCCACGTGGAAGTATCGTAGTAGCACCCAATAATTTCCCCTCGTTCGGACAAAGGATACACTATACCCATCCCACTCAACCTCTGCACCCTCTATCTCTCTCTCTCTCTCTCTCACACACACACACACAGAAAGAGCAGACAAAACAAACAGAGAACCCCCCCCCCAAAAAGGGACTCAGGGGGGGAGAGCAGCGTGCTGCTGCCCCATTTTTCGGGCCCATCCCGGTCCCGCTCCAATAATCCGAATCGTTCACTTTGTAGAGCTCGTCGAGTAGAACAACTATGCAAAAAATCAGCTTAATTGGATATCATTAAGTGTCTGATCGGAGCCTTTTTACTTTGAAAAGAATGGATCCGAAACACTGGATCAAATCTATTATACCCATGGAGCAAGAGTTATATAGGCTCCGATCAGGCACTTAATGATATCCAATTAAGCTGATTTTTTGAATAATTGTTCTACTCGATGAGATCTATAAAGTGAACGATTCGGATTATCAGAGCGAGACCGGAGTGGACCCCAAAAACGGGGGACCAGCACGCTGCTGTCCCCTTGGGGACAGCAGCCCTCCTGAGTCCCCCAAAAAGTGGAAATGGGGATACAGAAATCGGAGACATTGACGTTGTTACTGGTGAATCTGGCCGAAATAGTAGAGAGAGCCGACAAGTCACTTTTGCCCGGAGTGTACAAGGAGGTGGGGGCCGCACTTCACACGGACCCAACTGGGCTGTAGGGGCAAAATTAGGAATTTATTCTGTTCTGAACTAACCAAAATCTATATATATAAACCAAAATGAGACAAATTCGTACAAAAACATATAAATTTTCAAAAATAAACAAAAGAAAAGTACAAAAGAGTTTAAAGAACGACAAAAAGTTTTTTCTCACTTTTTATTTTGTTATTCTATTAAAGCATGCATAGGGGAGTAGCAAAAATGAAATATTAGCTATTATAGCTACCTAAAATTGGAAAAATCCACCTGCACCACCAGGCAGTTAGGTAAAAGCTTAGGTAAAATACATTTCGCTACAATACTTTGGCAAGTATCTTAAGTGCTTCAATTTTTAATCCGTTTGAATCAACGTGAAGATTTTATTTTTCTGATCATATTATTCTAAAGGGTCATAATTAATATTTATCTCTTGAACTCTCATAATCAAGTATCTGATCTATAGGATACCAAATAAAGAGCAAATGATTAATTATGAGAGCTTTAGAGACAAAAATTAATTATGATTTTTAGGATAAAATGAAAAAAAAATTAAGATTTTCGCACCGGTTCAAACAGACAGTGAGTTGGGCTAAACTCATTTGCACTGGAAATTTACATATAATTTTTTATTTTTTTTTAGTTTGTTGGAAGTGCACATGGTTCCGCCCTTGCTGGGTTGGGTTCCCTCACCCTCTTCAGATCCATTTTGCAGTCCTCTTGCTACCCTCTGGCTGCTTACCTGGCCACCCATCACAACGGGGCCCACATCATTGCCCTCGGGCCTTCCTCTGGGCCGCTGCCACTTTCCTCCTTGGCATTTCCTCTACTTTCTTTCAGGTAGCCCATCTTTGATGCTCTAACTCTATATATACTAGGAGGTGGGCACACACAAGGTGTGTGTATATATGTTGGATGGGTGGTGATAGTGGGGCGGTGGTTGGTTTAAACTTTGGGTGCAAGGAATTTTGTCTGGGCAAGTATTGATTTTAGAAAGGACTCCGTGGCTATAAATATAATCTTATTCTCTTCATTAGGTTTTGGACTTCTTAAATGCATTCCTTTGGAGAAGTCCCTAGGGGATCTCTCATGTTTGAAAATTAGATATTAGGGTTTTGGTTTATGCTCTATTGGGTTCCACCTAGGGTTTTAGTATCCCTATTGGATTTTGCCAGAGATTTGTCCCTAAATATCTGTAATTGGATGATTCAACTAGAGTTACGAGTATAGTCGCTTCTGTGGGTTATCTCCCCGTTTATAGTGGATCCTCTTGCTCTTCTCCTATGGACGTACCCAGTTTGGAAAACCACGTAAATCTTGTGTTCTTGATTTTCGCTCATTGTTTTGTTTATATTCTCAATTTCATTTTCGGCACAACATATAACATACATGCACATGGCAATTCTAATGCTCCCAAATCTAATCCTCTCCCTATGGTGACTGGTGAGAAGCTTGGCTCCTCCCCTGTACACATGCAGGTCTCTTGAACTTTTCAACTACATTTTTCAGCCGAGATATTAAAAACATAACCTTCCATAAGTTACACATCTCAACTTGTCAAAACCATGTTGCACAAACATGTCATAGCGCCATCTGGATAGATAATGCATGATTTCATAAGTTTAGAGCAAGTCCAATTGCACAGGGTACGCATGATCAACAGGCACTCCCCTCATTCATGTTGACTTGCCCAATTTCTCAAGATTGTGTATAGATTTTGATTGTATGTTATGCATTTGACGTGGCAGACATCAAAAGTTGCCCCAAGGACCTTCATAAAGTTGCAACCACTTGAATTGTGAATGTGACATGCTATTGTTTTTAGTCATCCAATAGTTGCATCATCTGGTGCTTGGTTGTTTTAAATGGTTATTCAGGTGGCTGTTTCAAGAGGTTTGAATGGGATAGGACTTGCCATTGTCATACCATCTATTCAGTCTCTTGTTGCGGACTTGACTGATGAGACCAACCGTGGAACAGCTTTCGGGTGGCTACAGGTAACCGGCAGTATGGGATCAATCATTGGTGGGCTTTTTTCAGTGCTGCTAGCCTCAACATCATTCATAGGTATCCCCTGGTTGGAGGATAGACTTATATCTGGTTGCCTTTGTTAGTGTTATCGTTGGTGTTTTGGTCCGTCTCTTTGCAAATGATCCCCGCTATGATGACGGTGAAGCTAAAGCTCAAATTCCACGTAAATCCTTCTATACAGAAGTTAAAGACATGATCACTGAGGCAAAATCAGTGATCAAAATACCATCTTTCTAGATAATTGTGGCCCAAGGTGTCGCTGGATCTTTTCCTTGGAATGCATTGTCATTGGCCCCTATGTGGTTAGAGCTTATTGGCTTCTCCCACAAGAAAGTGGCATTTCTATGGACCCTCTTTAGTATTGCTGTTTCACTCGGTGGTCTTTTTCGAGGAAAGATGGGGGATATCCTCGGGCAATGCTATCCAAATTTTGGGAGGATAATTTTATCCCAGATAAGCTCCGGTTCGGCTATCCCTTTAGCTGCAATACTGCTGCTAGTATTGCCTGATGATCCTTCCACAGCATTCATGCATGGGTTTGTCTTGTTAACTATGGGATTAGTCACCACATGGAATGCTGCTGCTACAAACAAGTATGTGTCTTCAAACTCCATTATATTACCAAATAAATGGAATATGAACATCCTATACTCCTTCAATCCCATATTCCTGTTCTCTTATTTCATTTTGTGACGAGGTCACAAAATGAATGTCCATTTTGAAAAATTTCAAAGCGTAGAGTTTGTAACTTTCCTAAATTAACCCTTACTTCCTATAGAGATATTCAGAAGTGGGAAACAAAGGGTGGGTTAGTGTTGAAAATAATACCTCTAAGTTCGTATTCTAATGCATACATTATATATCCCATTAAAAGGTTGATATTTAAAAATTGGACCGACAATATGGAAGGGAGGGAGTATCAATATGTTGGCACAATTACAACTGATTGTTATGGATCAGCTGTTTTACCTTCCGACTCAAAGGAACATCCATATGAAATTGTTGACGTGGATTTGTTAATAAGATGATGACGAAACATCGCAATTTTTTGGAAAGAACTTAGGCAATCTCTTTATTTAAATAAAATTGCAACAAAATTGACATTTTGAGGCATTCAAAAGTGCCCCAACAAGGGACCTATTGGGGCAGTTTAGCTATTGAGGCACTACACCTTAGTGCCGCGTGTATTGATGCAGCTATAGATGTAATGCGGCACTTTTTATGGGGCACATTATGGAGCCTCTAAATCTCTTTGTTGCTGCACTTTTAAGTGCCGCAAAAAGTGTTTGAAGAGGCACACAAAACCGCCACATAAGCATATGTATTAAGGCACTTCACGGTGCTGCTACAGCCCGTTCCGTACCGGCCAGTACCGGCCGGTACGTACCGTACCGGTGCGTAAACGGAACGCAAAAAGTCATGTTCCGTTCCGGTTGAAATACCGGCCTGTTCCGGTCAATACCGGACGTACCGGACAATACCGGTCTGTTCCGGGCATTTTCCGGCGTTCCGTACCGGTCCTTTTTTTTTTTTTTTTTACATTTTGTTTATGTTTACACTTAAAATTTTAAAATATGGTAGATTTATATTAAATATATATATATATATATAAAATATTAATTGCGGTAAATCCGGAACGGTACCGGAATACAGCCCGGTACCGGTACGTACCATTCCAGTAGTGAAAACGGTACGCTGACCGGTACGGTATTAACAACTTTGTGTTTAACCATGGTTAAACATCTCTAGCAACATTTAAAGGTGCTGCAATAGCTTGATTGATGATGCACTTGGAACTGCCTCCATAGATTTCTTAATAGGGCACTTTTAACTGCCCCAAAAGAAGTTTTTCTTTTAAAAAAAAATGTACCAGCTAGCTAATTGAATCCCATACTACTCACCAACCATCCAAAATTACGAACTTCTTAAACATATAAAATTCGATTGTCAATCAACATTTACAAATGCTTTAATCAAAGTTATAAATACAAGATCCTACAAATCCAAATAAGTTACGACTAAGATAAAAAGAAATATTCTATCAACCATATTTACAAGTTACTGAAGCTAAAAAATATAACGCTGCAATCACCATTTTAATCCTCCCCGCAATCACTACCTTTATCCTTCGCTACCTGAATTGACAAACAATGACATACAATAAGAAACACTCGCTCATCCAGAAAAAAGGAAATTTAAGGAGTTCTATTATCGTTGCCAAGAATAAAAAACCAAGAAAACTAAAGAGAAAATCAGTCAAAACTTCATATTCTATGCCCTTTACCACTATTGTAGTATACCAAACTCAATCTCAGCACGTTTACGTTGGTATAAATAGGTACGTTGAGCTGGATATCCTGGAAAAAATGATCATCGTAATCCATAAACGAATCCGATTTGATTGTTTGTCCAAGAGAGACATACTTGTTAAACATGAAGTAATATATCCATAAATAAATCATTACCGAATTGACGGTTTTTCACATCCAACCCGTTGAGTGTGGGTAGGCTAATGAGGCCAATCTTTCAAAACACGTGTTCCAGTTAACTACCAAAAAGTCTTCAACTCCAGCTTGGTTAACTGTCAAAAAGTAACTCCATTTCGTAACTTACCTATACAAAATCGCAAACAAAAAGATGCAATCAGTTAACATGAGTATCCAATATACTTTGTTTAACTTCACAAAACAGGCAATTCAAACATAAAGATTAATTGAGTTCCTGAACAAAAACAAAAGCACAAACATGAAGTTAACTACAGAGAGAACCATACCAGAATAGATCTAGTAAACAGTGTAAAGGCCTCGGCAACAATACCAACTATACATGCATCATCATCCCTTCTTTCCCGGCAAGGTCTACACGTATAGTTTCCCCATGAATCAGCAATTGGTTGCAGATACATTGGACGAATAGAACATCACCAGCTCTCTACAACAAACATAAAAGCATAATTACTAATAGCCAAAGAACGTAGGAGTAATCTTCATGTGATCACAAACAGTTCTTTAAGACGTTAATATCCCTAAACAATCATTCTAAGTATTGCTCTTATGGGCCAAATGATTAGAGCCTATCCATCTAAAGTTGTCTTATAGAATGATAGAATAACAAAGAGAAGTTCTTTCAGTTATACAAAGATAAAAGGCCATCACAAGTGGGGAAAGGAGTAGGCCGAAAAGTATTTTTAGACATTAGTTCTGCAAAAGAAGCCATTCTGAGTTCTAATGATCTAATCACTAATGCAAAAGTCCATGACTAAAGGTCTCTCTCTTGGTGAACTGAAATTTCATGAGAAAGTGAACAGCCATAAAATGAGGAAGAAATACTGTCCATGACCAACTAAAACCTCATTTATTCACTTCGAATAATACTTCCCCAGCAAGATAAAAACTGACAATGAGAAAATAGTTGTTATAGGTAGCCCCTTGAAATCCCAAAATCTTCAGTCACCAACTCCTCTCTACCTCTGTAATAGTCATGCCTAAAGTCCTTCCACTAGAATGGAATAATAATGAAACATACTAGCAAATGCGTAAAGTTCATAGAACTGCAAACACAATTGGTTTAAAAATTTCCAAGTAATAAAGAAAACAAACCATCGAACAAAGTCGTAGCCAAGTTTAGTTATAGGAACAATACTCAGAGCATCTTCCATTTTATCGTCATAACAGTTCCTGACAAAACATTTTTATGTTTTTTTTTTTCCAAAACAAGTCATAAGATACATTATGCAAAAAGTGTACCACATGAGCTGATTCAAATGTTATGGTAATATAAGACCAAATACCCACCAATAGTCCAATACCTTTGAAAGGAAGAAAAGGAAACGTAAAGGGAAACTAATATATTCCAAAATCCATGGGATCATCCAAAACTAGAGAAGAAACAAAATCCATAAAACCATCAGCAATCCAGTAACAGATATAAACAAATAATTTCAGGAAATATTACCATCGAGTTGTTAGAATTATGTTATACGGCTGCATTCCAAGACCTATGGCACATCCATAAAAACACGCATGATAGCTTGGAACTTCTTATGGCGGGAACCAGGCACATTCTTGCTTTGACAGGTAATATAAAAGAATTTAGACCAACAACATTGGACGTTTGCCTTGCGAAATTTCCCATACTGGTATTCCGTTCCTACAGTACAAGTTAAGAAGGATGTTAAACACGAAACCAAACTAATGACTAGAGTACAATGCCATATGCTCATGAAAGACGACGTGACTATATTTTTTATTTTTCCACCACCATGGTAACACGAGAAATAGAGTCCCTCATACAGTTGCACAGCCATGTTTGACAAGTTTTAGTGACCATTTACCCTCTCCGAAAACAAGTACTAAAAGAACTTTGAATGCATGAAGCATATATTTCCACAGTTTAAGTAAGCTTACAAGTTTACAACCATGGCATCACCACAAAATAATCACCATTAACTTTTCCAATGACACCTTGCTAATTCAAATAGCGATTGCTGCAAAATAAGTACAATATACATTAATCACTAAAGCAGCAAATACTTTGTGGAAAAAATGGGTAGTAGATAGAGGGGGTCAAACAAAGTGGATGACTAACAAAAGAAAAATACTTGCGGTAAAAATAGGGGAGAACATACTTACGAAAAAACTGGGGAAAACATATATAACAGTTTGCCTTGTAACTCGTAAGGCACCTACAAAATCAGTAGACCTAAATTTTTTACGAATTAATCCAAACGCCAATCGATCAATATCCAAACTAAACCTTAAACACAAAAAATTAACAGGAGAACCTAAATTCGAACCTCCATGACAATCGAGATCTAGGGTTTCGTTTGGAAGTGTGACTAGCCTGATTTTACAGCAAATAGAAGAATAGGTGACCCAAATCTCCCAAATAGAACAGACTCAAGCAAATACGAGTGAGACAGAGCAATGGTACCTCGAAATTGTACACAAGGAGGCAAGTTGAACCTGTTTTTGGTTGAATCCGAACCAAACGCGCACGAAATCAGAGGGTTTGGTAATTTTGGGGAAGAAATTAGGGCAAAACGAGTCAGGAAGAAAGGAAGGGATGACTTCAGTGGCGGGGCTGCGTCGGTGGTGGTGTGGACTGTGGAACTGGGTTGAGGAGAGAGAGAGAGAGAGAGAGAGAGAGAGAGAGAGAGAGAGGGGATCGATTTTGGGAATTTCTCTTCTTTGGGAAGAAAGGAAGCAGTGGATGGTTACTGACTTCAGTTGGCCGTATGTTTATTTTTGATCCGTAGCCGCCATTTGTTTGAACCGAGAGTTTGGAATTCAATTATTTTGGGGATTACCGCCAAAATAATTAAGCATTCTCATATCCTGTTGTAGAACGAATTCGAAACTTAATAAGCTAACTATACTTTAATAATGTTGATCTCAACCATTAGAATTTCATGTCTCATTGATTTTATCAGAATCACCAAAATCGAAGATTACCAGATATCTGTGACCGCTTGATCGGACCATATTTGATGCATCCCAAGACGTTAAAGTATTAGATTGCAATACCCGACCTCCACCCAAATCTTTTTTTTTCCGATCGGAACCATCCATCTTTTACATATTATGGAGCACTTCATTCGTACCAGCAACGAAGTTAACTGGGAGTCGCTAGACACTTAATCAAAGAGAAAAACCCATTTTGTTAATGAAATTGTGTGTTGATAATGAAGTTTTCTAAACCGGATATAGAAAAATCTTTGAGAGGATGATTTAATCAACAAGGAAAACAAAAGCAACAGTTTGGATCATTGTAATTGTGTTGCAGTCCAATAGCTACCGTACATTCAAATACAACACAAGACTCAGTTTGTTAATATTTACATGGAACATATAGGATTTAAAGGTCATTACCAACTCAATATTTACAATGATCGATCTAAACCGTTAGGATTTCATGTCTCACTGATTTCATCATTGTCACCAAAATCAGAGATCATCAGATATTGGCGACTGCCTAATCGGACAACATTTGATGCATCCCAAGGTGTTAAAGTTTTAGATTGCATGACCAGACCCCACAAGAGTCCTTATTTTTTTTATCTAAACCATCTATATTGCACATATTATGGATTATATTATTCTTACAAAGAATGAAGTTGATCGGGTATCACTACACATTTGATCGGACGATAACAATCATCCAAAAAATAAATTGTGTCCCAATCAAAGAACTTTTTAAACTCGATCAAGCCAAAATTTTACGATAATGATTTAATCAATAAGAACAACAAAATCAACGGCCTCAACTATTAAAATAGTTTCATCTTATTGAGATCCGTTAAATAACATGATCTAAAATGATTAAAAATTGTATAACATATGATTATTAGATATTGCTCTTTTGTTTTTGTTTTTTGTTTTCCCCTGTGTGTAGGGAGTTCGACATTGAGTTTTGGACTTTCGGTTTAATTTTTGGTAGAGGGGCAAATTAAGATGCCCCTATTAGATTGATCAAAAAATGTTGATTTTTAAAAAAAAAATTGACTACAAAAACGTCGTAGTTTTATGTCTCCAAATGAGTGCCCTATTAAACCCAGCTTTTCGAGGCACTTTCAACCGCCCTATTAAATTACCATAAAATAATTAAATACGTTAAATTTGGGGTCAAAGCTAACTGCCGCGATAGAGATAATCAAATGGGGCACTTTAGTAGGTGGTGCCTCATTAATAACTTGATAAGGCAATGTTGAAAAAATGCCCTTTCAAAAGTGCCCCTAAAGCCCTATTTTGTCGTAGTTTGTCTTTTGCACCTCATTTTCTCTTAAAATTTCAACACTTAAGCTGATACAAAATTGCTAATCTAAGGAAATATCTGGCCATTTGATTTTCATTAAGTCGATACTTGAATACCTGTCATCGTCAAAGGTGTTTATTTTTCAGAAGCGCTAAAAAGGAGAGTCTAGGCCCTGCATTGACTCCAAAATTGAATGAAAAAAATTGGGGTTCAACTCGAGGACTACCCTCTACTTTTTTCGAAACAGACTTTATAAATGGAAAATCTCCTTGGATTTGTCGAGGAAAAGTAAAAAACTAACAAGATTCGAAAGAATGAATCCGACTTTGAACCATATGGCTGGCATATATGCAGGCAGCCTACCATGATATCAGATTATTCCCTGCCTGAAGTATGCTACCTAGAATGTGAATCAATATGACACATGGAACAAGAATGGGAATGTCGTAAGAAGTATAACCCAAACTATTAGGTAACATACCTTTTGAATACGTGATACTCCAAATTCTGAGACCGGTACTCTTTTACATATACGATAAGTCGGTAACCAATAGCACTAGTGGTATACAAAGGGCTCGACTTGTTACATACTTCTTAGAGATTATTTCCCCTTTTCCACTTGGGTAGGCATTTCCAGATGAAATTTTAAACCCTTTTTTTGTTGTTCTTGGAAAAGAAAGAAAAAAGAAAACGAGGAAACAAGACAACATTTTGGAACAGTAGTTCATTGTTTGGAAGTAAAAGGGTTGCTGTTTCCCTTATCTCGTTTGTTTATATCCAAGGTTCTGTTTTCTATGGTCTAGTACCATGGGTGGAATCTATTGTTCCACTGCTTGTAAAAAGTTGAGCAAAGTTTACTTTCACCTCCTGTGGTTATCACCATATGCGGATACCCCCCTCATGATTCAAAACTGAATACGTAACCTACCTGTAGTTTTGAAAATGTGCAGATACACCCCATGCCGTCATGTTTTCCATCCATATTAATAGAGGTGTATCTCGCACGCCTCTAGAATGTAATCTAAGTCGTTTATAATGTATTAAATAAAGAATAGAGTATCTCTGTAAAAAATTATCTTGATCAGGCATTAATAACACAGTGATCTAATTTTTAGTATATTCAAATTTGAAATTTTAATTTCATAACAAAATCGATTCGACTATGGACTTTTCATTTTTTTAATTGACTTGAATTTTGGCATGAATGTAGTACTCGTCAAAATTTACAATATCAACGGTTTGGATTTAATTTTTGGTATAAGGGATGGTGTGATTAGATTTAAAAAAAATAAAAAAAGAATTAAGGGACATGATGAGGGTATATCATTCTTTTAATGCTGTGTCCATTAATATGGATGGAAAACATGACGGCAGGGGGTCTATCCGCACATTTTCAAAACCACAGATAGGTTATGTGCTTAGTTTTGAACCATGAGGGGGGTATCCGCACATGACAATAACCACGGGGGGTCAAAGTGGACTTTGCTCTAAAAAGTTTGTTTGGTTTGAAGTTGAAGTGTCTGTGCCCTGGTTAACTTCTTGCCATTTTCAGTCGTCTTCTGATCTTCTGAGCAAATGAAGTTGAAGCATAGCAGCATTTCATTGTTTTTCATACAAAAACAATATGATGGTGTTAATTTTTGTGGAGAACATTCTCGTTTATAATATTTGTCTGCAAGATGATATACTACTCTGAGTACTCTCTCTCTCTCTCTCTCTCTCTCTCTCTCTCTTAATGATAGTCCTCTATTCAATTTTAGGACGTCCCACAATATCCGTTCTCTTTGGAAAGTTGACAAACCTGTTTGGCTTTTCAAATCTAACCTTCTTAAAATATTAAAAATTTAAAAGTAATTTTGAATGTGAAAATTTAGGGGGGCAACTTTGGAAATCAATAGTTTCATTTTTTGGAAGTAAATGGTTTGCTATTTCAGTTGTCTCGTTTGGTTAATATCCAAGTTTTTTTTTTAACGGTCTAGTACCATGGTTGGAATCTATCGTGCCCACTTCTTGGAAAAATGTTTGTTCGGTTTGAAGTTAAAATTTAATTGAAAACTATGAGATGTTTTTTTAGATATTTTTATAGGTGTTCCCGGAACCGTTCCGTAAACTTATTTGCTATGTTATATTACAAATATTAGTACATTTAAAGAAATTAACCATCCATTAATGACGTGTATAGTCCAATATTTGCAGAGATAGTTCCCGTGAGATCTGGAACGAGTATTTATGCTTTGGACCGATCTTTTGAGACCATACTAGCTTCATTTGCTCCCCCCAATTGTTGGGATACTGGCTCAGCGCGTTTTTGGTTACAAACCAATTCGAAAAGGATCAACAGGCTCAGAAGAAATTGAAACAGACAGAGAGAATGCTGCATCATTAGCCAAGGCACTTTACTCAGCAACTGCGATTCGTTTTATGATATATATGCTACCTCATTTACTCTTTCTTCTACTCTTTCGTCTACTATAGAGTCAGAGATGCAACGGATGGAGGATTCGCCTTCCTTAGAACTTCATGTTTTGGGATCTTATGTGCTAAAGGGGATATTATCACGTGTGCTTTGATTTTTGCGATTTCTGAAAAGAAAGATGCCCCATTAGTAGTGCAGACTGTCCCCACGGGGTGGAGAAAATTTTCAATGCCGGGTGGGCACGGGACACGTGGTGCCCGATACCAATCTCGGCCGTCCAATGAAGTTTTGGACGGCTCAGATTTGTTCAGCTGCCAAGGGGTATTTCAGTCATTTTACACTTTAAAATTAACCACACCGGCTGACGAGGGGTATTTTAGTCATTTCACACTTTAAAATTAACCAAACAGATATGAGCCGTTCAAAACTTTATTGAACAATCGAGATTGGTGCCGGGCACCATGTGTCCCGTGCCCACCTGGCACTGAAAAATTTCTCCACGGGGTGTGCTAGCTTTTAACTTCTACTTCTGTAATAAAAGAAAGAAAACCCATTACTCCAACTGGTACTATGAGAGCGGACTTGGGGGCCTGCTCTCCCTTCAAGGGACAGCAGCATGCTGTCTTGGTCGAGGGGGTCCTGCTCCGGTTTTGGTCCAATGATCGGAAACGTTTATTTTGTAAAACTCGTCGAATTGAACAAGTATGCAAAAAATCAGTTTGATTGGATATCTTTAAGTACCTGATCGGAACACATATAATTTGCCAATAATGGGTTCTAATAGATTTGAGCCAATATTTTGGATCCATTCTTTTCAAGACAAAAAGGTTTCAATAAGGCAATTAATGATATCCGATCGAACTGATTTTTTTACATATTTGTTCAACTCGACGAGTTTTACGAAGTGAACGTTTCCGATCGTCGAAGCGAGACCGGAGCGGAGCCCCCTTGGCCGGGACAGCACGCTGCTGTCCCTCCCCCCAACTCCCTATGAGAGGAGGGACGTTTTGATTAAGACGAAATTTTGGTGAAAGAGAAAACAGAAAGAAAGAAAGAAATAACGAACGGCGGCAGAGGAGGAGTGAGTTGACTCACATTGTTTCCTTTCTTCATTCGACGATCGACTAAGTCTCTCTCTGTGAGGTAACTTCCTATTTACAGTATTTTGACTATTTTCTTATTGGAGTAGTAGTTTAGGTGTAACTTGACTCGTTTCGAGACCAAGAAGTTAAATATATAAGTTATACCCTAGTACCGGTACTGACATTGAGGCTCAAGCCGTGTTGGGAAAAAATATGTGAAATTCTCACAAGTAAATCACCAAGGAAGGAAGTAAATAATGCAGCAAATCAAAATCCGAAATGCATAAATCACAAACCAAATGAGACAAGGGATTTTTACGTGACCAATACAAAAGAGAAAAGGGAGCATTCTTTCCTCCACCGAACACACACATGCACACTGAAGCACCCATAGTTTTTCCTTTTTCTAAGTTCTAATCTTTTTTCCTCAAAGATACAAGACGTTTTTGCTATTCCAAGAGAAGCTAACAAAACATGTGCAATGCCAAGAATGTGTAGAACATTCCATCACAAAATAGCCTACCAAAAAATAAAGGGGTTCTTTTAAACGGGCCCTATTTTGTCCTCCTCTATTTGTCTAGGCCCACCCCGCGTTAATCCCAACCTTCATAAACCCCGTTTTAAGAGAGAGTACCCAAATTGCCCCGTCTGTGAGTAAGCAGCAGAGTGAGAGCGTTGACGAGAAGTTGGCTTTGTTCAATACTCATTTTAGTTTAGTTTTCTAATCATTATCTTATTTTTTCAATTATTACTTTCTTATCTCTCGAGTTTCTCCAATCATTATCCTTATCTTCAATAATTACTATATTTCTCTCTTCACCCACTACCAAAACTTAGCTAAACCAAACTATTAACCAAACAAAGTCATCATCGCTCAACCTCAACCACGACCGCGTCCTGTCCCTATCCGAGCTGCGCGAGGCGTTAGAGTCGTTCCGGCTCCTCGAGACTGGCGACGGCGCCGGAGGAGCTGGCGCGGCTCTACGACTCCATCTTCGAGAAGTCCTACTGCGACGGAAGCGTGTTCGTCGATCTAGAGGAGTTCCATTTTGGTTCTCCGGCGACAACTGCGTGGACGGTGGCCGGCATCGTTATTGAAGGCGGGATGGTGGTCGGTGAAGATGTGAATCTGACAGGTGTGATTTTGTGTTCGAAAGATTCAGTCTAAGGGTGAGATTTTATGAATCTGAAGGCGAGATTCAGTGAATCCAATTTGGGAGAGATGAATTTTCGACGTAACGCCGACGCCTATCGGCCGGGGAAAAAAGTTAAATATTTGCTTACCTCGTGTAAATATTTTCCCCACACAGTAATATCTTACCCCGGTCATTTTGGGGACACCGTAATTTTTGGCATAACTTTACCATTATAAGCATAACTAAAACCATTACAAGCATAACAAAACCCAAAAAAGGCATAACCAAGGAATATCCAAAAAACCAACCAAGGTATAACCAAACCCAACCAAGGCATAACAAACAAGTTATGCCTTGTTATGGTTTTGTTATGCTTGTAATGGGTTTTGGTTATGTTCATAATGGTTTTGTTATGCCAAAAGTTACGGTGTCCCCAAAATGACCGGGGACACCGTAGCATTTCCCCTTGGTTTTTGTTTGCAAATCTACTTTGGTGTTGCAAATGCACGTGTAATCTATTCTGCCGACAATGCGTGAATTTTGGTGTGTGAATAGCGAAGATGAGATATGAATTCTATTTTTTTTTTTTAAAATGGTGTGAATTATGCCCACAGATGTGAATTTCGTAAAATAGTGTGAATTATATAAATGGATGTGAATAGTGTAAAAGATAAGGATCAAAATCCTTCAGCATAGCAAAGTGCATCAAGCTTGTTAGTTAGAATAGAGTACATCCAAATGTTTAAATACTTTGCATTCATTGTAAACCTTATCTTGTAACCTCTTTATATACTCTAGCAAAAGATCAATAAAATTAACAAAGCATTCATAGCCCTATTACTTTATATGATATCCGAGCACCTTATACTCTAACGAGTTCAAAGATCTTTTTCTTTTCTTCCCCTTTTTACCATGACTAGCGTATCTTCAGATATCCCTCCGGCAACCTCAGTTGTTTCCGCTCCATCCACAGCTTCCAACCCCATTTTGATCTCCATTAATGCTGCTGCTCAACTTCCTCTTAAACTCTCCCCGACAAACTACCTCTCTTGGTGTGCGCAGTTCAATGCCCTTCTCATCGGGTATGACCTTATGGGCTATGTTGATGGCTCTCATTCATGCCCACCGCAAAAAGTACTTGAAGCCCACAACCCCGCCTATACTTTTTGGCAGCGCCAGGATCAACTCTTGTTGCACGCCATTCTTGCCTCACGCCATTCTTGCCTCTGTTTCGGAACAAGTGACTCCTTTACTTGCTGCTGCCACAACCTCGCATGAAGCTTGGACTAAACTCTCCAAACTTTATGCCAATCGCTCTCGCTCTCGCGTAATGAGTCTCAAGGATCGTCTTCACAAACCTCGTGACTCAAAGCCAGTAAGCGATTACTTGCAGACTATCAAAACAATTTCCGATGAGTTAGCACTCATCGACGCTCATGTTCTTGCTGATGACCTTGTCCTTTGCATTCTCAATGGCATTGGCGAGGAATTCAAGGACATTGCAGGGCCCTTCATACTCGTGACACCGACATTTCCTTTGAGGAACTCCACGACAAACTTGTGGACTATGAAACTTTCCTTCAACAAAAGGCAATCCCGAGTGCCGCTCCGGTGATCACTGCTCACTCCACCCACCGCACCAATAATTTTTCCCGATCTCGTAATCCTACCAACAACCGCAATCCTGCCAATAACCGCAATGGTTACCAACCTCGCTAGCAACATGTTCCGGCCCGTAATTATCACGGATCCAATCCCAATCACAGTCGTCGCCCTGGCCAATCACCAGGCCAAGTCTACAAAGGGTTTTGTCAACTTTGTGATCAACAAGGTCACACCGCGAAATGGTGCCCCCGTGCACGGTCGCTCTCCTCTCAGGATCCCATTGCAAACTGCACTACTACCAACCGCTCCTCACCCCAAAATTGGCTTATTGACTCCGCTGCCTCCCACCATGTGACTTCGGATCTCGGCAATTTATCTATTCATTCTGAATATGATGGCCATGATGATATTATCATTGGTGACGGTTCAGGTTTGAATATCACCCACACGGGTTCCACTAAGCTCCCCACTTCCTCCCATCCTTTTTCCTTATCCAATGTCTTGTGCGTTCTTTCCATGAAAAAAAATTTGATTTCCGTTTCTCAATTTTGTAAAACTAATCAAACTTCTGTTGAATTTTTTCCATCTCATTTTTCTGTGAAGGATTTGGGCACAAGGGAGACTCTTATCCGCGGCCCGAATAAAGACGATGTGTATGAGTGGCCAAAGTCTGTGCATTTCTCCCCAATAAAACCGTTGGCCATGATTGGTGTTAAGGCTGCCTTGCATGATTGGCACAAACGTTTGGGACATTCCTCCACTCGAACCCTTCAATATCTTGCTATTACACGTCCAGACATTGCCTTTGCAGTCAATAAATTGTCTCAATTTATGCACAAACCATTCGAAATTCATTGGACAGTGGCCAAAAGACTACTTCGGTATTTAAAGGGAACCATCCACCACGGTCTTTTTCTCAAACGTCATGCTACTCCATTTTTGCATGCATACTCGGATGCTGATTGGGCCGGCAACCATGATGATCGCACCTCCACCACAGCTTACATTATTTATCTCTGTGGGAATGCTATATCATGGAGTTCTTGCAAACAACGTTTTGTTTCTCGGTCTTCCACTGAGGCAGAATATCGAGCCTTGGCGACTACCAGCGCTGAGCTACTTTGGCTACAATCCCTACTTGGTGAACTCGGGGTCTCTATCACCAAATCACCGGTGATCTACTGTGACAATGTAGGAGCCACTTATGTGTGTGCCAATCCTGTGTTCCACTCCCGCATGAAACACATTGCAATTGACTCCCATTTTATGCGTGATTTGGTTTCAAAAGGCCTTCTCACAGTCTCTCATGTGGCCACGGCGGACCAGCTTGCTAATGCACTCACGAAACCGTTGTCTTGTCAACGTCTATCTCTTCTACGATCCAAGATTAGTGTCTCCGATGGGAGCACCATCTTGCGGGGGCGTGTAAAGGATAAGGATCAAAATCTTTCAGCATAGCAAAGTCCCTGCATCAAGCTTGTTAGTTAGGATAGAGTACATCCAAATGTTTAAATACTTTGTATTCATTATAAACCTTATCTTGTAACCTCTTTATATACTCTAGCAAAAGATCAATAAAATTAACAAAGCATTCATAGCTCTATTACTTTATAAATAGTGCAGATGAGGTATAAATTATTAGGTATGAATTCTGGAAAAAAAAAAAAAGTGTACTGGAGCAGAATTCACACATTTCAATTCTTGGGAGTGAAAATTATTGGTGTGAATTCTTGGAATGTAAATTTTTGGAAGTGTGAATTCTGCAAAATGACAAAAATGTAAAAGCACATTTAAAAAGGGCCTGAATGAGACAACACTTACAAATGGGGATCTGCATGGAACCCAAACAAAAAAATAGGACTGGCTAGAAATTTCTCAAAAAATAAATCTTTTAAGCCAAACAAATTATTATTAGGCTAACAAAATTGGACCTCCACAAAAATTAACACAACAAGGGAACCCAACATTCTCTCTCTTTTCAACTTATGTGGAAAGATCAACCAAATATG
>BPLS01000157.1:337397-347415 GCA_019656275.1 Rhododendron kiyosumense | reverse complement strand
AAAATGCCAAAGCACTAAGTGGGATGAGCTGGCCACTAAACTGAGGTCAGCATCCATCATCATCAGGTAAAGTTGTTACATTAGTTACAGCAACAGTTGGAGTGGCAAATGAGTGTAACTCCCTTAACACGTGATACTCCAAATTCTGAGACCGGTACTCTTTTACATATATGATAAGTCGGTAACCAATAGCACTATTGGTATACAAAGGGCTCGACTTGTTACGTACTTCTAGAGATTATTTCCCCTTTTCCACTTGGGTAGGCATTTCCAGATGAATTAAATTTTAAACCATTGTTTTTGTTGTTCTTGGAAAAGAAAGAAAAAAGAAACTGAGGAAATCAGACAACCTTTTGGAACAGTAGTTCATTGTTTGGAAGTAAAAGGGTTGCTGTTTCCCTTATCCCGTTTGTTTATATCCAAGGTTCTGTCTTCTATGGTCTAGTACTGTTGGGTCGTGACCCCGACCCGGAACTTGCACCCCCAAGTACAAGCACACAAACACAACCAAGCACAAACATGAGAGATGTGAGGAAAAACTCCGTAATTGTTTTATTCACAAAACAAATACAATATACATGAAAAAACCTCACTGGCACGCCACAATCCAGCTGCCATCACTCTTCTCGCTTCCTCACTCCAGTGGCTCTCCGACAATTTCTCCAGGCATCTCCAAGGAGCCCCACTCCCCTGAAGGGGAGCCTCTCCGCTCACACTCTCTCCCCCCTCTCTCACTGTCTCTCAGCCCACACTCACACGCTGCCAAAAGGCATGCAGTCCAAAATAGGGTGAACAAACAAAGGGGTTTTATCCCCTACAACACACCCACTCCACTAGGGTGTACCCAACAGTACCACAGGTGGAATCTATTGTGCCACAGCTTGAAAAAAGTCTGATTGGTTTGAAGTTGAAGTGTCTGTGCCCTGGTTAACTTCTTGCCATTTTCAGTCGTGTTCTGATCTTCTGAGCAAATGAAGCTGAAGCATAGCAGCATTTCATTGTTTTTCATACAAAAACACTATGATGGTGTTAATTTTTGTGGAGAACATTTTCGTTGATGATATTTGTCTACAAGATGATATCCTACTCTCTCTCTCTCTCTCTCTCTGACGCAGCGGAATTCACGAGAGATTAGTTAGCGTACTAATCCAAACGAGATAATCAACCCATCGCAACGAGCAATTCTTGCGCACAAGAATGAAAGAGAAATTCTCTGCAATATTATTAATCAAAAGCTGCATAAACCCTAAGTTACAAACCCTTTTATAGGCCGAAACCCTAAAACCCTAAAAATAAACTTGGAAATTAAAAAGTTCCAGAATTTGGGACTTTTCCTAAAATTGAAAACGGGAAAGAAAAACAAGACTTTCCCAAAAAGAATCAACTGAAAAGGAAATACGGACTAAGAGTTGTTAACGAATCAAATCTTTCCTAAAACGGCAAAATAACGCAATTGAAAGCCTAAACAAAGGAATTAGGCCTAAAAACACCGTTCATCATCAACCTTTAGGGTTATGAGTATGGATCAGAGCGCGAAAATAAGTCAGCCCACCAAGTTTGGGCCTATTCCGAGATCGTCCGAATTTAACCAATTCGGGTAATCTGAAACTAAACACCGTTTGGACTTCCGGGGCTTGGCTTGATCCAGCTGATCATGGAATTGGGCCTCCACGTGCTCTACATCACTCTCTCTCTCTCTCTCATAATGATAGTCCTCTATTCAATTTTAGGATGTCCCACAATATCCGTTCTCTTTGAAAAGTTGACAAACATGTTTGGCTTTTCAAATCTAACCTTCTTAAAATATTAAAAATTTAAAACTAATTTTGAATGTGAAAATTTAGGGGGCCAACTTTGAAAATCAATAGTTTCATTTTTTGGAAGTAAAAGGTTTGCTATTTCAGTTATCTCATCTGGTTAATATCCAAGTTTCTTTTTTTACGGTTGGAAAAAAGATTGTTCGGTTAGAAGTCAAAGTGTCTGTGCCCCTGGTTAACTTTGTGCCATTTTCGGTTCTCTTGTGATCTTCTAAGCAAATGAAGCTGAAGCATAGCAGCATTTCATTGTTTTCATACAACAACAGTATGGGGCGACTGGAAATCAAATCCGACGTTCAAGTGAATATGCATTAAATGTTACATTTTACAAAAAGGGACTAACGTTAAGGGCTGGAGGTGGTAGCATACTACCGATTTCACTGCATGCAACATTTGCTTTGGTATATCCTAGAGTTGGCGCGGACAATCTACTACTACCATTCATGTTTCCGTGATAATATTTACGTACAAGATGATATTAACATACTGCAGATTTCACGACATAAACTTATTTGCCATGTTATATTACAAATGTTAGTACATTTAAAGAAACCATCCATTATTGACTTGTGTACAGTCCAATATTTGCAGAGATAGGATCCCGTGAGATCTGGAACGAGTATTTATGCTTTGGACCAATCTTTTGAGACCATACTAGCTTCATTTGCTCCCCCAATTGTTGGAATACTGGCTCAGCGCGTTTTTGGTTACAAACCAATTTGAAAAAGGATCAACAGGCTAAGAAGAAATTGAAACAGACAGAAAGAACGCAGCATCATTAGCCAAGGCACTTTACTCAGCAACTGGGATTCCTTTTATGATATGCTACCTCATTTACTCTTTCTTCTTCCATACGTATCCAAGAGGTTGAATGCATAGTTTAATAGAGTCAGAAATGCAACGGATGGAGGATTCGCCTTCCGTAGAACTTCATGATTTGGGATCCTACGTGCTAAAGGGGATTATCAGGTGTGCTTTTGATTTTTCCGAAACGAAAGATGCCCCCCTGGTTGAGGACTGGACTGGTCCCCAAGAGGTGTGCTTTTGATTTCTGAAAAGAAAGATGCCCCATTAGTAATGCAGATTGTCCCCACAGGGTGTGCTAGCTTTTGCTACTTCTACAAGAAGAAAGAAAACCCATTACTCCCAACTGGTACTATGAGAGGAGCGAGGGATGTTTTGATTAAGACGAAATTTTGGTGAAAGAGAAAGCAAAAGAAAGAACGAACGGCGGCAGAGGAGGAGTGAGTTGACTCACATTGTTTCCTTTCTTCATTCGAAGATCGACAAAGTCTCTCTCTCTCTCTGTGAGGTAACTTCCTATTTACAGTATTTTCTTATTGGAGTAGTAATTTTAGGCGTAACTTGACTCGTTTCGAGACCAAGAAGTTGAATACTCCGTATATAAGTTATACCCTAGTACCGGTACTGACATTTCGGAGGATCAAGACGTGTCGGGAAAAAACATGCGGAATTCCCACAATTAAATCACCAAGGAAGTAAATAATGCAGCGAATCAAAATCCGAAATGCGCAAATCACAAACCAAACCGTGACAAGGGATTTTTACGTGGTTTTCCCAAATGTGAGGTACATCCACGGGACCGGACCCTGATTCCACTATCAACAAACGTTTTACAAATTGAATTACAAGAGATTCAATGATCTCACAAACAACCTAAGGTGTATCCAACATTATTACCAATACAAAAGAGAAAAGAATGTACTGAGTAATTCATGGACTCAAATCAGGTTCAGAGGGCCTCGAGACAACCACAAATGCTTATATGCAGGGGGTCATGGGCGCCCTAGGATTTCAGTTCAATGGTAAAATCGTATAGAAGGTTAAAATTTTAATAGTCCAATTTATTTTATTTTTTTGAGCTTAACTACCTACTAGTTCACAAATTTAAGTAGATTTTCAATTACTTTGGCTACAAACAATTGAGCGCCATATAGGGAATTCCTTGATTTTTCTTTCCTTTCAAAATTGCTAAATGAGAAAGTCCTTGATTCCGATCAAAAAAAAAAAAAAAAGTCCTTGATTGCGTTGATTTCTTCCCCCTAAAAACGCACTCTCTCAATTTCCTTCCACTTAATTCCTAAACAATGGAATTCCTAAACAAACACTCTAGAAACAAAAATAAATAAAATACATCTCGATAAATGGGTATACAAATAAATGTGTGTTTTGTCATAAAAGTTAGAGAGATCATGACCTATGGTCCAAACAGCTTTTAGCTTTCCTTGTGAATGACAACCAACATGGCCATAATTTTCCATTAGTCCGGTCAAATTTTTAGTCAATTATTTTCTGCATTGATATACACGAGTAGTAGATTAATATTACGTTCAATGAGGTACAAGTCGATAAAATTGAACATGCGTCTAAATGGTTCAATGACGATTTTTTTTTTTTGTTCGGCTTCAATGACGATTATTTACCCCCACCTAGAAAACAATAGCTCACGAGTGCAGCGATTGCTCAAGATTTGCACCTTCTGACGGAACCAGAAATTAAATTTACTCTGGGCTAACTCAAATTACATATATATAAACCAAAAAGAGGTAAACTTATACATAAATACGTAAATGTAAAAAAATAAATAAAAGAGAAGTACAAAAAAATTACACTATCGAAGTTGTACCCTACGATGTTTTACAGAATAGAAATCATCTATTATCGAATCTGAGTTGATGTCTTGGACAAGATCTCTTTCGATGTACATCATCATAGAATCTGCTAGAAAATCATCCTCCATTTTGTTGCGCAGATTAGTTTTCACATGCTTCATAGCTGAAAATGCTCTTTCCGCTGTTGCCGTGGTAACTGGAAGAGTTGCAACAAGGCGAATCAACTTTTCGATCAAATGAGAGCTCTTCGACTTTTTTGTCTCAACTAACCCTCGACATAATTCAAAAATAGTGGTCATATTCTGGAATTTCTGTTGATGAGGTACATCAAGCTTATAATGTTCCAACTGTAATCTCAAATAATGTCTCTCCTGATTTGTGAAATCATCAGGATAAAATTTCTCAGCAAGAGTGCAAATATGATCAACGTTGAATGATTTAAAGCCATCCTTAGGTTCTAAATTAAGCCGAGCTAAGAACAAGGAGTTCCACTACCCCCTCATTGAATTTGTCATTCAACTCCGCCAACTGAAAATCTATTGCGGCGTTGAATATATTAATGTGGTAATGATGCTCAACTGTGAGGACATCCTTTTGCTGACAAGTACGACCCGTAGCTGTTTTGTAATGAGCACTCATGTCGGGCATATCAATGTTGTACTCTGTGCAAATTGATTTCACATGCATCATAAAAGGGTCAAAACCTTCTTCTCTCAAGGTGCGAAGGAGTTCTTTTGTAGTAGAGACCAAGTCCATGGCATTTATGATGTCAAGAGATTTGTGTTGCAAGGCTCGACAAAGCAAATCTGTGATTCCCATAATTCTATGCATCAAATGCAAAATAAATATGAACTCAAATGACTTCATCGCAAGTAAAGCACTTTTAGCTTCCCCACGTATAAAGTTAGAGGATCCCTTCTCAAACATCATTTCAAGAACTTTAATAGTTGCAGTAAATATGTCAACCAAGCTGCAAATAGAATCAAAATTAGAGCTCCAACGATTTGTTCCAGGTCGATGCAAAGTACCAATTTGATTAGCCCCTCTACCTGTCTCACGTTCACCAGTATCTAACATATGTTCAATTTCAATGGCTTGGGCAGATTATAACTCAGTATGTCGTTTTGGAGAAGCACCAACAAGAGTGACAATGGAAGTCAACTTTGAAAAGAACAACCAGATAGAGCTCTCAGTTTCAGTAGTTGCAACTAATGCTAGTCGTAGTCGGTGGGCAAAACATTGTATATAATAAGCATACGGGCAATCGTTAAGAAATAAGGCTTGTAATCCATTCCATGCACCACGCATATTGCTAGCACCATCATATCCTTGACCTCGCATATTATGAATGTCCAAATTGTAACAAGTGAGGACATCGGATATCTCTTTCTTCAGAGTTAATGCAGTAGTATCCTTAACATGCACAATATGAAAAAAGCTCTCTCGTAAAAACCCTTGGACATCAACAAATCTCAAAACAATTACCATTTGCTCTCTATTAGATCCATCTATTGAACACAAATTTCGAGTCTACAAAAAAGACGGGAAAAATGATGAACGAGGGTCAATTTTATTGATGTATCAAAACTAGGGTTACAATCTCTGATAAATTTCTAAGAGAAAATGATCCTCTGATTCTTCTCTTCGGTTGTTGTTGAAACGAGGGCTTGACAGCTTGATCTCGGATCGAACGGTGGAATCTTCTCCGATGTTTGCAAAGAAGATGATGATCGAGGTTGAATGTTCTTCGGAGCTTTGATCTGAAAGAACCTTCTTGTTGGATTTGGACTTGAGACTTGAGGAATTCTGAAGGGATTTGAGGCTTTGATCTTCAGAACTTTGGAGTTGGATGCTTAAATGTTGATGCCAAATATGAGAGGAGAGCACCTCTATTTATAGAGAATGTAGGATGGAGAGTCATGACCAATCTCTACTTCCTTCATATTTATCTCTCTCTAATTATTTCTTTATCTAATGTAAAAGAAATAATTATAATTTGATAATTATCCTTACTTTTATTTTAAGAAAGGCAATTATTTGTGAAGAGGAATACAATTATTATTTTACCAAGTGGCTTAATTTGATTGGCCGAGCTTAATAGAAATAGTAACTGCATCACTTGGACACGTGGCACCATTTGATTGGCTCATTTGCATCATTTGACGTTTGACCTAAAGACACTTGGCAGTATTTGATTGGCCATTTATCATGCCCTATTTATCAGGTCCTGCAACATGTGGCAACTTGTGATTGGCTGGAAATTTTACATGCCTACAGCATCCTTTGCTTCATCTACCAAAATACAAAATTTGGCATCCCCAACTTCCTCGCGAATCTTGTTTCTCACTTTGTTACCAAAAATATGCAAAATCTCCTTTTGAATCAATGGTGAGGTATACTTTGCATTTTTTGGAGCTTTTTCTAAGACAACATCAACAATTTTACCATCCAATTTTCCCTCAATCTTTATCAATTCAATGAAATTACCACGGTTTTTTGAATCAACAGATTCATCATGACCTCTAAGAGCACATCCTTGCAAAGTAAGCCATCGAATACTCTCAATCATTGCCATAAGCCGCAACCTATTTTTCTGAATGTCTTCTGAAGATTGTGCATTCATTACTTTGTCAATATGCCGACCAACATTCATTAAATCATCACAATAATTCACAGCATTGGACTGTGGTGAATTGGGACCTCCTACATGCATCGTAAAGGCATCGAAAACCACCTTCCAATTTGTAAATCCCTCACCAGTTAATGTAGAACGGTTTGCTGTCTTCTTTTCAAAAATGAAGCATGGAAAACAAAATGCTGCATCTTTTTTAGGGGAATACTCTAACCAAGGAAATTTGCTAAACCAAGAGGATTGAAACTGACGATATTGAATTCCAAACTTGGACCGTGGAAACTCCAGATAATTAGGTTGATATGGCCCTGCTTTGATATAAGCTCGTCTAATCTCATCATGTTGATTAACGGGATGTTCCCATATCGGAAAACGTAACCCCGGCTCCCGTACAAGAGAACTATCATCAAATTCAACTCTTTGAATTTTAGGAGGAGGTTGCTCATCATTAATTGAAGTATCAACATTGAATTGAGAAGGAGCATCACTTTCTGACATATTCACTCTTCGTTTGAAGAACGATAAAAGAGTTTGTCCTCCCTTTTTTTGTTGTTGTTCCATTATAATTTAAACCTAAAAGAGTAATATTGTAAGAACCAACAATTTAAACCAATATAAGCACACCAGCCAGTGCTCTGCATCAACTAAACCAGTAAAAATCTAAGCACACCAGCAAGTGCTCTGCATTTAAAAATATAAGAGCAAATTTAAGCACACCCGCCAGTGCTCTACATAATAAGTGAATGCTTGCAAATATTAACTCTCGTATGCGAATGAGAGACAGCAATGTGTAGTATGTACTGGTTCAGGGTCCTACATTTCAATTTTTAATAAAATTAAACACAAATTAAAAAACCCTAAACTTAGTATCAAAAAGCCCTAATTAAAAAGCACTAATAAATATTTTCAAATCAAGACTATCAAGTGGATTGCCAACTGGAAAATAAATAATAATAATAAGGGTAAGAGAATAAACTATTGTCTTGGACTCTTGTGCATTTTCCAAATTCCAAAAGAATACTCAAAACGGTGGAAAAGATGCCATTGGCTTTTGACAGCAAGGATGGGGTTTTTTACACGAGTCCTCGGGTACGGCTGTACGGGCAGTGGTTTTTGAACCCGAGTTGTTAATAAGAGTTAGTCATTAGTCATTACTCACCGATTTTGGAATTTGGGGTATCAGACCACCCCTTTTGCCCAATCAATTTCCTTCATCTTGGTCATTCCTTCTTCTGGCCAAAGCTTCTGGAGATGAACGTGGCCAAAGCTTCTGGAGACGAACGTGGATAACGACAAGGGAAGAAAAAGATTAAAGGGGCAGAGGCGTTGTGTTTTTTTTGGCTCAGCAATTGGGTGGGCTGAAAACAAATGGGTCGGGCTAAACATAAATGGACTGAAATTTTAAATATAAATTTTTTTTTTTCAAAGCCCACCTGGGCTTCAGCCTAGTACAGCCCTTGTACACTACCACCCTTGGCATAGATAGTTAACCCCAGGGACGGAACCAGGATTTTGTGAACACGGGGGCCGACCTATGAACAAAATTTTGAAATTTGAAGGTTCGGGAATCTAATAGTTTGTTTGGTTAGATTTTAAGGGACGTTTTTTTGGTAGTAAGTAGAGAGAGATAGAAAAAGAATTGAGATCAATAATTAAAAGAAAAACTTATGAGAGGCCATGCACATAGAGAAATTGGGTTTTAGGATAAAAAATAAACACATTTTTATATCTAAATAACACCTAAAACAAATTACAATACCTAAATGTTCTCACCAAACAAAAAAAAAATTAATTTAAAAAAAAAAACCGGAAACCGTGCGGGGGCCTTGGCCCCCATATGACCACACTTCCCTCCGTCTCTGGTTAACCCCCATCTAAATGGTTTGTTGGCTTTTCTTGCAAATGACAACCAGCGATCGTGTTTTCATAGCTATATAGATAAATATTTTAACATGCAAAAGCAACAGCAGGTGAAAGGAGTTCATTCAAATGTACAACTTTGAACATGGGTCAACTAGAGGAGCTGATGAAGGAAGCAGCAGCAGCAGCTACGCACCTGCTGCAATTACCGCGGACCACACGTTGGAAGTTGTGACTGAAGTAGCATTCGAACCTGAAAGAACTAAGCTATCTGAATGTCGAATGGAAAAAGTTCCATTGACAATGCGACAAGATGAAAAGACTAAGGGATACTTTGATTCTAGGGTGGTTTCAATCGGTCCATACCATCATGGGAAGGAAGAGCTTCAGATTGCAGAGAGGGTCAAGCCTATTGTAGCGCAATTGTATATTAAGCGTAGCGGAAGGGACATGGATGAATTTCATAGGAATATTCGCGAGATAGTTGATGTTGCTAGAAGATACTACCTTGAAGGGTTAACAGAGAAATATTCCGACGAGGAATTTGCTGAGATTATGCTCCTCGATGGTTTGTTTGTTTTAGCTTATTTTGAGAGATATAATCCAAGGTACAAGGATGAAACAATTGAAAAGGAACTATGTGAACACTTGGACAATCATGCTTTATTCTTTCTAGAAGCAGATGTAGAAGAATTGCTTGAGAATCAACTCCCATTTCAAGTTCTCGAGTTGTTGATGAGCTTAAAGTTCAAAGACAACAATTTTGCCGAACTTTTGGACAAAAACTGGGAGGATTATGAGTCTGACGACATGCCAAATCAACAAGATAAGAATGAACTCAAAAGGAAATTGAGAGACGTATTAGACAGAAAAGGAATCGATAGAAAGCAACTGCTTCATTACCCTGAATATGTTTGGTTTCAGCGAAACAAATTCTGCCAATCCGATATTCATGTTTCTGGAACCTCAGATGAGGGTCGTTTCTGGGACTTATTTTACTCCTTCCGATCTATTAGTGAGCTCAAAGCGAAGGGAATCCGAGCTAGGCGTGGCAGTACCTATAACCAAAGGGATAT
>BPLS01000157.1:269339-334397 GCA_019656275.1 Rhododendron kiyosumense | reverse complement strand
CCATTTATCAATGACGATCTCCTACACGGTTCCCAGAATTTGGGACGGAAAGTTGTTTGCATCTTGTTACCTTTTATTTACTCCTGATTAAGTTGTGAAGAGTTCTTTTTTTTTTGGTTTTGTATAGACCCAATTTAAATACCTTACCAATCTCGTGTCGTTGCGATGTTGCACTCAGCATGCAGAGATCCGAATCACATGTATTTCCAATTTTCTATATAGATAACAAAAGTTATACAAGTTCACAATATATTTCTACTTACTAGTTTTGAGAAAGAGGCGAGATTGTGTATGCATGTACGTAACTGTCATTTGATGTTGCACCCACAACAAAAATGGTTCATAGTTTAAAATTTTAGTGGGCTTTTTCACACATATGAGCACTCTATAAACATTTTTTTCATTCAAGAGACTTATAAGGGCCGATCGTATATAACTTTTTTCTAAATGGAGCTTAAAAACTCTTATAATTAGTGGGAGTATTTGGAGTTGTTGGGGGCCGGGCACCCCCTTGTTTCCGCCCCTGTCAGCAATATATAGCTATGTTTTGTCGTTGATTCTTGTTTGATTCCCAATGGTCCATTGAGTTTAATTTCCTTTTTCTTCCATTTCAATCTTTGTAGCATGTGAAACTGCTCTTCTACAGTGTATTAGGGGAAAGGAGGGGAACTCATATGGCCTGTTTGGATGGGGTATTGTAAAGGGGTGTTGTGTTTTACCCCCTTTTAACACCTGGGGCCCAGCCTAATACCCCGTATGGCAGTCAAAAATGTCGGGGGTATTCTCTTCTCCCCGTCTTCCACTACACTAGCTAATACCGGCTGAGGGGGTGTTAGCCATGGGTAGGGTTCGACCAGTTGCTGTGGAATCCCCCTAAATCTCCCTCTATTTCGGATGATTCTACCCCTCCTAATCCCCCTTCCCCACCCCAAGGTACCCCATTTCTGAAGCATCTCTTCGCCGCAATCGTTGTTTGAAGAGACGAGAGGTTTGTGGCAATTTTGGGTGCTGTTCGATTCAGTGAGGTATGGGTCAATTTCTTTGAGCTTTTTGTGTTGTTTCTATTCCCGCACTGTCTCTGTTGCTGTTTCTATTCCATGGCAGTCTTTTAGGTTCGATTTTATGCCTAGGGTTTTTTTGGTTTCGACTGGTATGCATGGGTTTTCGATTCCATGGTTTTTGATTTTGTTTCTGATTATTCCATGGTAGTGTAGATTTGATTTTGTATGCTAGGGTTTTGTGGGTTTCGACTGGTATGCATGGGGTTTCCATTCCATAGGTTTTGATTTTGTTTCAGATTTTTTTGGGTGAAGAATATGAAACCCAAACCCGAGATCTTGATTTTTTGGTGTAGATAATAATTTAGGAGATATCAGGTAGAAAAATCCTAGCAAATATCAGGTAGAACCAACACCGTGAGGATGGTGTTCAGCCTTTCATACACAAATTTCTGTTTACTTGTACATAGTAAAATAAAAACTGCATTACCTCCTTTACATTCACATGTTTCCTATTCTCCTAGAAAAAACATGTTCAATCAAAATTAGTGGCTCGGACGTATTGTATTGAAAACTTCACATTTTGCTGGTTAAGCTCAATTTCTGACCACTATAGCTTAACCACTGCATAAAATTTTTTAAGGATCAACCTCCATTTCAGGGCTTCTTGACCATGGGAATTTTGAGGGACACTTGGAGTCTTGTACAACCATTCCAATCATTTCCCACATGGGTTCATTCATTGGCAGTTTTCACTCACTCAGAAGATAACTAAGAAAGAACAATTTTCTATCCTTTGCTAACAATTCGCTAGTTCAACATTTAAGAAGAATAACTGTCTTTGTCTTATTGTTTTCAAGTTATTTTCCATTCAAAACTTTAAACTTCTCTTCTTAAGTTCTAAGTCATTATTAATTTCTAAACACAACAAAGAAATATGCGAGGTTGAGACCAAGATTTGATCCAACAGAATATCATACAAACAGAATATCCTCACATCTAATGGTTGCGGTCATAGTTGCTTCCTGAGTTGTTTGTTAAAGCTGTGTTCCTGGACTTTTGGAGGTGGGACTTTTCACCATTTGGACCTGCTTTTGACCTGCTTTTGAATTGTGTTAGATATGGTTCTATGTGTCTCTTATTATAAACATGGTTATGTTATTGATAATATGTTTGAATGACAGGGTTTGGGTGATTGTGTACTACAGATAGGGCGATGATGAATAAATTGAAAATGGAAAACAAGGTAGTTACCTTGGCGGGGTAACCTTAGTTGCAGCCATGAGTAACTTCCAATGGTTTTCCATTAATTGCTTGAGCCCACATCGAAGCCAATACGGACAGCATTATGGTTATGTACTTCAAGTCACAAAAGTTAGGGGCTATGATGTTATTTTTTCTGAGCACAAAAGTTGGTGGCTATGATGTTATTTTTTTGAGCCAAATGTTTGAATCACTTAACTGCACTTACACGGTTTCATGATCATTACTGGTGTGTGTGTGCCACATCCAATCGAGCCCTATCCTATGTCCAAGCTTTCTCGGCTGTTGTTACCATTGGTTCTGTTGTGTGTGAGTTGGGTTTTGTTGCTGATTTTCTGTGTGTGTTAGAATTATGTTCCAATTTTGTACCTCAGTTGCAGCAGGTGTGGGGGGGCATGGTCTCTGTTGTTCAGGTTCAGTGCAGGATTCAGGATGTTATTTGGTCTCTGTTATTGTTATGCAGGTTTTGGTTTTCAAAATCTGAGGCACATTTGTGTCCAAAGTAGATACACCTGGTGGGGGTGTGTGACCAAAAACTGGTGCAAAAAATGCAGGTTTTTGGAAATCTGTGATGTTTGTAGCTGTTTTGGTTGGTGTTGCTGCTGCATTGTTTTGTGCAACATTGCTGCATTATGTGCTTCTGATGCATTGTTTGCTTGGCTTCTTGACTGTTAATGCAAGTCATTTGCAGTTCCAAAATCTGTGCAGTCCCATTTTTTTTGGTTGTTTTTTTTGGCTATGATGATATGTACACACATTTCAAGGCTAGCACTAAACTTGGTAGGACACTTGTGAGGGTCAACGGGTTAACGACCGTTCGGCAACATAAGGTCCATCCAAGTGGTGCATTGTGTGCCAATGGAATAAATCTCTCTACCACAAACAAGTTTTAACTCCACATGTGCAATTCTTAGTACACAGCCGGTCTCAAGCCCAGAGAAAAGGAGGGTTGATTAGGTAGCTTATACCATGTAAAAAACTTGTTGATTTTCACCATATTTTATATTTTTCATTAGGCTTCGTTGGGCAATTGAATCCAGAAATGTGTATGTGAAACTCTCTATTAAGAGATCTACTTCTCTATCTTCACTTGGTTTTCTTATTTAATATGCAACATATCGGTCACTACGCATTTTGTCCTCTTGAACTAGAATACATTGATCATCCTTCTTGTCACTTCTCCTCCTCCACTTTCTCTCATTCAGTTGTCTCAATTTTTTTGGTGCCACCTTTTCATGCCTTTATGTGTAGCTCGACTAGTACCAACGTTAGTGCAGTTGGTTGCTGGATTGTCATTGTGTTGCTGACCAGTTTTGATGCTGTATCTGTTCTAGTTGCTGTTTTTGCAGTTCTTATGTCATGGAACTGGTCTGTTTGCTGTTGTTCTGTTATGGCTGTGGTTCTGTCAGAATTGGTGCCTGTTATGGGCAGTAGGACCTGGAATCATATTACAGTAATAGGCTGCTAGTGTTGACTGCCTAGCATCCCCATTTTAGGGCAATTTGCTGCTGATTTGTGTATCTTGTCTGCTGCTGTATTTGTGCGTTCAGCTGCTGTATTTGATCAGTTACTTGCAATGTGTGTTGCTGTCCAGATTATGAGGCTGAGGCTGTTGTTTTATCCTGCTCGTCTGGTTGTGCAGTTTGGGATTGTAAGCCTAGGTTCTTTTCTGCTCTTGATTGGGTTTGGCCTATCCTTGGGGGGTTGTCCCTTGGAATTTGTATAGGCTTGGGGGGCTGTCCCTAGTTGATTACTATTGTGGCTATTTTACCAGTGATGGGGCTGTCCCTACTCTTGTATTACTGAACTGTATCTTGCAAGTTGTTATCTAAATTTATTGGAAGATAGAGTACAAACTTGTGGGAAAATTGATGTTGCTGCTGCACCTTTAGGCAGCACTCAGTTGGCCCAAGCAATCCATCAAGTGGTCTTTGCAAGTCTCTTGTGACGTGAGGTGGGTGTAGCTTTCCAAAGCATCCCATTATTATTCTCTGGAAAGCATTTCAAAACTTTTGGAAGTCCAAGCAGTTTGCTTATTTGGATTTCCTATTTTGTTGCTTCATATGGTGATGTTTTCCTTCCCTCTCTTTAGATGGATTGGAAACATTGCATATCATTTAGCCCATGTAGCCATTTGGCATTAGCAATTTTATTTTCTCTTGTTTTGTTTTCCTTTTTTCCTTTTCCTTCTGAGGTATGCCATTTGTAGGCTGTATATTTGGTTAGCCTTCTTTTTCAATTTCAAGTTGTTTTACCTCCCAAAAAAAAAAATGGTACAAAGCAACTACTCGTAAGATTTTCAAGCAACTCCTCCTTCTCACTCCAAGTCCGGCATAACATTCAACTAATCAAAAAAATAAGGAGAATATGAAAACACAAATTAGAATGATGATATGTGGGATGATATGAACAAAATATGAAACTTATTTGTAGAAAAAATTTGCAAAACAAAGTTGTTCAACCTACTAACCATATGCTTCAACTACCACCATAATTAAATTACTTTCAAACTAATAAACCATATAACTTTTGATTTTTTTAAAAAATCATAACAAAAAATTAAAATTTACAGAATCTAACAAAACTAATTTTATGAATTCTTTTTTTTTTTTAAATATTCAAAATTTTTAAGGCTTAAACATTTTTTAGCTTAAATGAAATCATTTTATCAAAAATTAATGGTAAATACAAATTTATTCTAATTATAATGAAACTAACAAATTTTGTCAAAAAACACTGCATAAGGGCAAAAAAGTCATTTAATAGCTTTTTACATCAATCCCCTTTCCTTATACCCCAAATTAATCCTTCATCCAAATCAAGTATTATTTAATCCCCCTTCTCTAACACCTTATTCAAACAACCTACTATTTAATACCTCTTTCATAAACATCACATCAATGTGGGTCATTCTTTACTATCCAATACCTCCTAATATCTAATCCCCCCTTCTTACATAACACCTCCAAATCTAATTTCGCCTTTCTAGAGATTCTTCATCATATTTCTCTTTTTGATGGTATTTCTCTTCTTGATAGTTTGGTTGTGTATATAGAGAAAAATATTTTCGAAACCATTATAAACGAGGATATCATCCATCATATCCGAAGTATGAAAAGTGGTCAAGGTCAATTGTGAATCGAAGCTACATTTTGTTAGTAATATAAATCTACTTTTTGATTAACTTCTTTCAATTAGCAACTAGGAAAAGTGAATTATACATAGTTCAAATTTTTCGACCCCACTTACCGAAAGTCTTGACTCAGCAACTAACCACGTGGTGTGTCCAACTAATAGTGAGAAGTCATGTGCTCATCTCATTTCTTTTTCTCCAAGTAAGATAAACACATGACTAAGGTATCTAACATCTTATTTAGAGACCAAATCACCAGAGACTCATTGAGGTGAATTCTGTTAAAGCCAACAGAAGAGGAGGATAGAGCAATAGCTGCAACAGCAGATCTAAACACTAGGCAATTTTACTTCTTTCTACTGCCCCTCTTCTTGGATTCTGGAATACCCAAAATATCATTGATCAACTTCTGTTTTCATTTTCCTTTTCCCGTATCCTTAGCCTCGTCAGATGGGTTGAGATCCACAATTAGCTTAATGCCCTCAGTAAAATTAACTTGGGTTGGGTTAAGATCATCCACATCCTTATGATTTAAAAAACCCACTTCTAAGATATTCCAAAAGCCTCTATCAAACTTCACTCCATTCGTAGCTAGATCATGAATCATAGAGTCAACGTTCAATATCTCATCAATATCCTTATTGATATGCTCACTATAATTCTTATCCTCTTATATATCTGTGAAATTTTTTGTTATGTCAATGAAAAAAAAACTAGTACACAATGTAGTTCCAAGTAAACACTTGCATACATGAATAACTCTTGTGATCATGTCATATCACGAGCTTTATGATTGATTCCATCATTTTTGGGTAGTCAAATTTATGATCCTATCTTAGTCCCAACTGGTCTTATTCCTGCTATTAAAACCCAACCAACTTTCTCGTGGCACTAACAGAACCATACTCGTTACAGAAATTTCATTAGTTTTCAACCCTTTACATGTTATTATTACGCCGCGCGGTTGTTTATAAAATTACCTTTTGTATGGATTCAGGTCCTGTCTGCCAATCTGGTCTATTTTGGTATTTTTGGACTATTCGGACTCACAACAATGATAGGTACTACCGTTCATTTGTGGAGCTCATTAAATTCTTTAAGCATGAGAAAAATCATGCTTAGCTGATACGTATCAATCATTTATCAAAACACATTTATCTTGAAACAAATGCATTATGCAAACTAATCAAGCCCGTTTATTTCAAAATAATGGCATTCGATAATCATTGATCGATATCAGCTGAACTTGATTTTTCTCATCCTCAAAAAAATTGATGAGCCCTTGCAAAAAATTAGTGGTTCCGACCGTTGCTATGAGTCCGGAATGGGCTAAAAAACCGGACTGGATGGGAGGTTGGACCTGAGTCCCTTTTGTATTGACTCGGAAATAGAAGATGATTGACCCCAAAGAATCTAATGACCACAAAGACGATGATGAGACAATTTGGGTGCCAACGTCAACGTCATGGGGCACCCTTTTGAAATTGGATTACACACAGTACCTTAGTGCCCACCTTTTGAAATTGCATTACACACAGTACTGTAGTGCCCATCGCTACCGAGAAATTTTTGGGTGCCGGGTAGGTATATTTTACTTGGTGCTCGCTTAGCACTATCGATCTGTTCAATGCACTTTTGTATGACTCAGGTTGAAACTTTCTCTCTTATCTCAGCCCTCCTTTTTCTCTCTTCTTTTTCTCTCTCCAAATTCGAGCCGTCCAAAACTGTATTGGACGATTTCGATGTGCCGAATACCACGTGGCACTCACCCGGCACTAAAAAATTTCTCCTCATCATCACTACCAGTACTCCTCAGCAAACACATTCGGACATGGTAGCTGGCAAGTCAGGATGCTGCCAAGCAGCTTCTTGTGGCTGCCAAGCAGGCCAATCTAGCCAGTTATTGCAACACGAACGGTTCAAATCAAATTTGAGCACATATAAATCTAAATTGTTCATTATTCCCTTAGATCCGAGTCGTTGATTGTCAAAATGGGTTCGCAAGTCATACCCATCATATGGACCCACATCTATCAAGACAATTTATCCTGCCCCGCCCTAAATTATTCCCCTAATGGGAACGGGTTCTGAAGGAGTATTTAATTTTTTTCCGGATTTTTGGGTTTTGGTAAAGAAATACTAGTACTTAATTAATTGTTTTGGGTTTTTGTTGGGGTTGGTTTGAGCTGGCTTCTTTACTCTTTATCTTGGAGGTATATTTTCAAAGATATTTGAGTAAAAGTAAAATTTTATTAATTATTTCTCCCTTCAAGACAAATCAATAATTCACAAAAATTTTGCGCAAAATTAACAAATGCAAAAAAAAAAATTAAATAAAAAAAAATAAGAAAAAAAAACCCAAAAAAAATTTAGAAGAACAAGGCCTAAGTTGTAGAGAGGAAAACACCTCCAACTGGTAAACGGGATATTTTGGGTATTCCGAAATCCACATCAGTGCAACCACTTCTTTGTTTTTTTTTAAACATAGATAGAAAGTATTCTCATACCCAAAAGGAATGAGACTAATCCACCTAGAGTCGGCCGTGATGAACCAACACCCACGAAAAGCAGTAAGAAGTAGCTAGAAGGGGGCACTACTGGATGCGCTCATAAGACTACCCACATGGACTTTCACCTCCTAGGGCCGACCGTGATGAACCAACACCCACGAAAAACAGTGAGAAACAGCTAAGAGGAGGGACCACTAGACGCGCCCATAAGACTACCCACGTGACTTTTGAGCTCCTAAGTAATTAGCCAATCTCCTAATAATCAAACTCATACCTCCAAAATGAAAGCAATCCTTCTTAGCCAATGGATGGAGACAACCCTTGTTGAGCTAGTGCAGCCACTTTAACGAGGGGAATATTCATGATCCCACCATTTTCCAGAGGGCTCTGGCTAGTATAACTTTTTTGATCACTACCTCCCACCTCCCGAGAAAGACAGCAAGCATCCGAGGCAACCTAGCTAGCCAGGGAGGGACTCTCAGGGACCCGTTTAATTGACGGATGTATAGCTCCCACATTTTTTTGCCTAATCCTGCCATCTATTTCTTGTCTTGTCTTGCCTAAAAATGGCTTCTTTCTGGCCTACCTCGTAGGCAATTGCTGTCAAATGTCTTGTCTTTTCACCGAATTCTGCACCTGTTTTGCTCATGCGCACATACTTACGTAAGTGTTTGGGGTTAAATTTCCGATTGACCAAAAAAAAAAAAAAGTGTTGGGGTTAGAAGTGTGGGTGAAACTCAAACACTTGTCAAATTAGTGTGTAAAAATGGACACGATTGGAGAATATAATATAATTGATATATACACAGCCCTATGCTTCAATTGAATACTCAGCGTGGGAACCAATCAAGGGGAATTTTAATTTTTCCTATGCTTCCCAATGGTTAGAGGAAACTTGTACAGTAATAAACTATTGTCCAATCGGATTGAGCTTCTCTTCATATCTTTGTCATGAGTACGTAACCTTAAGACTCCTTTTTCTACATTGCACTTTGGATTCTTAATAATGATCTGAACCGTTTATCTCGTAGTTATTACAGAATAGAACATCCATGTACAGTAACAATCAGCTTGATTGGATAATGAATAGGCACATGAACATTTCTCATGAAATACTCACTGTAAGTATAAAAATTATACTTGCCGTCTATTTCATAAAATACAATGTAAATTGTTTGCACAATTATTGCTATTCGATTTTTAGCTTGTGTCTTCCTTTGCAATATCTATGAGCTGAACGGTTAGAATCATTATTGTGGGCTCAAAATGGGATCAAATAAAGGAGTCTTAACTTAAGAGGTGCGGAGGGTAGATGTATGAAAAGGAACTTAACCCTCTCCATCCCCATAATGTCGATATCAACATTCGCTCAATTCCAAAAATATATCTCCATTTTAGAATTTATAATATTATTAATGGCTTTCATTATGAAGTGGATGCTTTGTGGACTTATGCACATAATCTTCTTTTCCATTCATATGAATAGAGTTTCCTTATATTGGTTTCATTTTGATCCAAAAATTAAATCCGAACCATTAATATTGTAGAGCTTGACAAATATTACATCCATGCCAAAATTCAAGTCGATCAGATAATCAAAAACTCATGGTTGAATATAATTTACTATGAAGGAAAATTTTCATAGTTAAATGTGTCTTTCATTTTAACAAGAATAATGTTTCCAATCACTAAGTTAACGATGTCCAATGGACATAATGCATATTTTACATAGATATTCTACTCTTTGATTAATACATTATGAACGGCTCGGATTGATTTTGTTTTATATTTGTCATATTCAAGGGAAAAAATGAGGACATTTATGTCAAATTTTCTAAACCTCTCAAATTATACGAAATTGAGTGCAGATGCAATCTTTCACAAAGCAGATGCTGGTTATGTGCAACAAATTCAACGCCGGAAATGTATCCACACATGCACATAGGGTGTAAATAGCAACCAAACGTACAGTTTTTTATGCTTTTTTAAAATGAATTAAAAAAAGTCAAGTAATTCAAAAATTGGGTTCTCACTCCAGGAAGCAAGGTTTTGCCAGATCATAATCAATTTGACAAGCATGTCCCTCTGTACTATTTTAGTATCTTCATGATCATATAGTTATAAGATGCGTCAAAAATGGAGTATGAAGGTAGGTGGTCAAGTACTACTCCATTAATATACTTTAGCATTCATATCCCAAATTCCATGCCTTCAAGACCAGTAAATATCACAGATTCTAGTCAAAATATGCAGTATGAAGGTGCTAACCTGTAAATACCACTTGGGCATCATTTGTGACTTGCGAGCCCAAAGTGAGCAATTTTTTAGGCATATATCTCTGCATATCGTACGTAGGTAGGTAGGTAATTGAGTTCATTCTCTTTATTTTATTATTTTTCACTGTCAAAGGGTGTTCGGCCAATTTATGTTCATCTTAACTAATTTCGTCAAAGACAGGTCATCTACGTCGGAAGTAGGCAATTCACAAGAAATTAATTTCTTGCATCCTGACCCCAGGAATCGAACGTTAATCAATTGTGCGGGGAGTAAACCCACTAACCAATCGGACAACTTTCTTTATCTTTGACCTAATATAAATTGTCAACCAAATCTACGGTCTGTAATCAGAGCTCTCTTTATGGAGCTGGTTTTTAAAGGTGACTAGTTATGTCATTTTCAAAGCCACTTGTGAAGATCTCGAAAGGTTTGTGATCTTTCTTAGGGGTACTTTAATTTATTGGTCCCCTTGATGTTATTGAGATTTAATGTAGTTTTTTTTTTTTTTGGCATCAAAGAAGAACAGCATGTGTGTGTGTGAAAAAAGAGTACAAGTGTTTAATCAAACATAAAATAACACAATTGTGCTATCACCTAAGATAAATAGCGCCGGCGACAAACGAAGGCTATGAAGTTTTAATGTAGTTTTAAGTTTAGCAATTTGAACCTTACCGGCTTACCCTTTCATTTCGTTTTAATGTTGTCTCTTCCATTTCCCGCTTATACTTCAATAGGAAAGAAGACACATAAAACAAGAGGGATCAACACGGAAAAGAAGGTGCTTGGATTTTGAGAGAGGTTTTTTTGGGATAATAGGTGGAAAGAGAAATTATAGTAATAATTGGATAAAAAAATTATTGAAGCTATAACGGGTAATTTGAAGCTACCCAACTTTTGTGGTTTTTCTTAAAAAAAATTCAAACTACTTGCACAAGGCTCCGTTTGTTTGGGCGTAAAATGTTTTCTCGTAAAATATTTTACCTATTATCTGGTGTTTGATTGTGTAAAAAATAAGAAAAATATTTTACATGTAGAACATTTTTCATTAATTGAATAAAAATGACTTATCCTTGAATCTTCCCTAAGTTATTTTCCGAAATGAACCCACTGCCTTCTACTACAATTCTCACTGCTCAGTCATCGTCAGTCCTGATCCACGTTCAATTCTAATATTCTCATATCTCTCCACCGTTTAAACCTCTCCTCTTTCTCTCTACACTATTTTAAAAATTTATTTTTCGCTTTACGAGACAGATTATTCTCGCATAATACATTACTTTTAATTAAAAAAATACGTACTTACTTATTTTAATTAACGGAGCTAAGTGCACTTAAAAGTCAAGTAATTCAAATATTGGGTTCTCACTCCTGGAAGCAAGATTTTGCCAGATCATAAGCACATCCCTCTGTACTATATATATTTTAGTATTTCCATAATCACCTAGTTAAGATGCGTCAACAATGGAGTCAAAAGGTTGGTGGTAATGTACTACTACTATTAATATACTTGGCCATTAATATCCCAAATTCCATGGCTTCAAGACCACTAACTATGTTATACCATTTGTGACTTGCGAGCCCAAAGTCTGGCATTTTTACCATTTGTGACTTGCGAACGCAAAGTCGGCATTTTTAGGCGTGGGTAGGTAAGTTCATTCTCTTTATTTTTGGTTTTTTTATGGTCAAGGTGTTCGACCGATTTACACGTATCAATCTCAACTAATTTCCTTCCTAATTTGGTCAAAGACATATCATTGACGTCAGGATTTAGAAATTTACAAAAAATTACTTTCTTGTATCATGACCCCAAGAATCAAACCTAGTTAATTGTGCAGGGAACAAATTCACTAATTAACCGGACTATTTTCTTTATCTTTGACTTACCATAAATTGTCAACCAAATCTATCGTATGTAAACAAAGCTCTCTTAGGAACCACTGTCTGGTGCAGTTGGTTGCCTACCACTCCCTTCCTTCTGGAGGTGGAGGTTCAAGCCCCTCCATGAGCGATTTAGGGTCAGGGTTATAGATAGTTTATTCAATCTTCTGTGCTAACACAATATATCTCGCTAGCCGCTGATTATACCGTGTGGAAAAAAAAAAACCACCCTTTATGAAGCTGGTTTAAAGGTGACTAGTTATTTCATTTTCAAGCCACCTGTGAAGATCTCGAAAGGTTTGTGGTCTTTTTAAGGGTACTTTAATTTATTGGTCCCCTTGATGGTACTGAGATTTAATGTAGTTTTAAGTTTAGTAATTTGAACCTTATCCTTTCATTTCGTTTAAATGTTGTCTCTTCCATCTCCGGCGCGCTTATACTTCGACAGTAAAGAAGACACATAAAACTAGAGGGATCGACACAGAAAAGAAGGTGCTTGGATTTTGAGAGAGGTTTTTTTGGGATAATGAGTGGAAAGAGAAATTAGAGTAATAATTAGAGAAAAAATTTATTGAAGCTATTCCGGGTAAAAGTTATTTTCTTGAAAGGCTAGTTATGTCATTTTCAAGCCACTTGTGAAGATCTTGAAAGGTTTGCGTAAAAGTCATAATTTTTTACTTTTTCAATTTCTCTAATCGAGATGAAAGCATAATACATAAATTTTAGCTCAAAATTAACATATGCTAATTTTTTTTGAATAAAAACAAAATGTATAATTTGTTTGGTGGAAGTGGAAGTGAAAGTGGAAGTGGAAGTGGAAGTGCGGTTTACTACTTAACAAATGCCCAAGAAAATGTCTTCCACACAAGAGAGAGAGAGAAAGAGAGAGAGAAACCGCGTAGGGATAGTTGAGCGCAGTGGCACCATGTGACTGATGATTTCGTTACTCATCCCATCTTCTTCCCATTAAAGTCTTCCCATAGTTTTCACATACTCACCTACATATCCATCTTTAATTCCCCTCTCTCTCTCTCTCCTCTATAAAATTCACAACTGGGGATCTGAGTCTTGTAATCCTCAATAGATCTACAGAGATCTCATAATTCACAACATATGGCTCCACCGCTGCAGTACTTCAGTTTCAGAAAGGTACTCATTCTTTCCACTCCTCTGTTTTTCTTCAGTTTTGTATTAGTTTGTGCCCACACTGAACCCCAGTCTCTGAGCAATGACACCTTAAATACAAGAAGAAGAATGTTAGAGGTACAGAAAGAAGAAGATCAACCAATCAAGAACAAGTTCACCACCACCAAAAACCAAACCAAACTCATCAAACCCTCCACCAAAAACCAAACCAAATTGACCAAAACCGCCACCACAGACTCGGCCAAGAACCAAACCAAATTGTTGAAAACCACATCTGGTTTAGCCAAAAACCAAACAAAACTTATGAAGCTCGTGACCTTGGGATCTTCTACCAAAAACAAGACCAAGCTCATCAAACCCAACAAGAATTCAACCATGGAAACCATTACAACCATCAAAATTAAGCTCAAGAAGCTTAATTCCACCTCAAGGGCATCAAACTCGACCGAACCCAGTTCAAATCCAGCCAAGAAACCCTTGGATCTACTCAAACCAAGCTCGCCAAAGAACAAAACAACAAAACCCATGTCCCCAAAGCAGACCAAAACCCAACTAGACAAGGCTCTCAATGAGACCAAATCCAAAAACCAAGAAACAGAGAAAAAACCCAAGCCAAACAAGACCCAAAAACCAACCGAACAAGATGATGATGTGGATGATTTGGTAGAAGATTTCAGAGACCTACCTTCCAAGCTACAAGCAGCACTCTTCCCAGACTTGGAGAAGATTTCATCCACTTCCAAAATCTACCTAACCAGAAGCCACAAAGAGATAACAAAAGGGTTCAAACCCTACGTGGGCACAAGCTACGCCCCAACCATAGCCTCCATAGTCTCGTTTGCTTTCATTTTGATCCCACTAGTTCTAGTCTCTCTCATCTTCACCAAGATCAAAGCCTACTTCTCTCTCCAGAAAATCCTCATTTTCATCCACCTCTACCTCTCCATCTACTTCACCATCCTCTGCTTGTCCTCCCTGGTGACCGGCCTCGAGCCCCTGGGGTTTTTCTACGCTACGTCCCGGTCCACCTACGTCTGGCTGCAGGTGCTGCAGACCCTGGGTTACGTGTTGTACCTCCTGCTGCTGCTGATGTACCTCGTGCTGGTTTTCGCGACCGAGTCTGGGCTGGGCTCGAAGATGCTGGGCCTGACCCAGACGCTCGTGGGCCTTGCCATTGGGCTGCACTGCTACGTGACGGTGTTCCATAGGGTCGTGTTGCACCAGCCGCCCAGGACTAACTGGAGGGTCCATGGGGTTTACGCCGCGTGTTTTCTCGTGATTTGTCTGTTAGCAAATGCCGACAGGAGAAAGAAGGCGTACTTGGAATACGGTGGCGAGGAAGCCAAAAAGAACTGATTTTTTTTCTTCTTTTTTTGCAATATCAATATTTTGTAGAGGCGAGAAATTTCGCCTTTTTTTATTTGACAATTTGCGTCTTATATTTGTTGATAGACAATTTGTATGTTACTACGTATTAGACAAAATAATGAATAAAGGGAAATTATTCCCCTCCGTTTTTTTAAAGTGTCGTGATTTGTCTGTTAGCTAATGCTAACAAGTGACGGTGGCGAGGAAGCCAAAAATAACTGGATTTTTTTGGGTTTTTTGTTCTTTGGTCATGGTTTTGTAGAAGCGAGGAATTTCGCATTTGGATATCGACAATTTGTGTCATATATTTGTTGATAGATAGAATAACGTACAAAATCATGAATAAATTAAATGACAACTAGAGATTTGGTTTTTTCCTGACAGGCATAAGGGTAATGGGATGAGACTTCTGGTAAATTAGGTGGGTGAAGTGTCCAGTCAATAGACTTTGACAAAAACTTAGGATTCGCTGTAAGAAACTGATGCTGGCATGTTTGTTAGGGGTCAATGGAAAGGCATAAGAAATTCGGCCGGATAAGCAATTCCTCCTTTTCATATTCGGTATTTGTGAGCCGGATATGGAGGGTGATGAGAATTGTGGAAAATATTTATATCCGTCCTTTTGAGACACCCCATCCAATTTATATCCCTCTCTATATTCACCTTAAAAATTATAACTTTGACATTATTATTTACAAAAATGACATTATTATATCTGAAAATGCCATTGTTCATCCATATGCCCCTTATCCAAATAAACGTTACAAATAATTCCTCCTTCTACTATATCTCCTCTTTTACTATATATATATCCCATTTATTCCCTCTAAAATTTTTTACAGCTAACAAACAATCCGCTACAGAGAGGGACGGTGCTATTGGCTCATCTATGGGCTCAAGAAGGGAATGGATCAATGGGATTCGACGATTTAGTCCTATCAATTTTTAGCTCATTTCCAAGCTCCATTTGAAAATTGACATCATTTATTTTTTAGATCTCGTCGAGCGCATATAGTCGTACAAGCCTTCAACGATCAATCCCCAACTTTAGTCGTGAGACTCATGACAACAATCGCATTTTAACTTGAGAAAAACTAAGGGTATCTCTAATGGCATAATCAAAATTGAATAATAAAAAATCAAAACTTGTCGCCTCATCTTTTTGGTAATCCATTTAAGGAGTTGTTAATACTCCCTATGTCCCATCTTTATTGTCTATTATTCTCCGTTGTCTCTTTTATGTCTTTTGCCTATATCTTTTAGTGTGAATCTTGAAAAATATGCAATATGGATCTTGTTTGATAAATTTCGATTAGTTCTATAATACGAAATTTTAAAAATTATGAAAAATAATATAAATTGAGAGATATAAGCAATTAAAAAATGTCACACAATTCAAAAATAGACATTGAAAATTGGACGGAGGGAGTATTAAGAAGAGCCCTACTTGTTGGTACCGGCGAGGGAATCTACATACGGCGTATATTATCGTGTGGGGCTCATTACAAATTTCACATAAATGATTTGATCCCCTGAAAAATTTAAAAATATATTTTCGAGTGACAAGTGAAAAATCAACTTAATGGAATATGCGAGAGTACTCGATTCAATCTTTTAACTTTTCATTTCAAAATTAGGCTAACTTATGACGAAAGTGCCTAATCCAGTTAGCCTATAACTTTCCGATAGGGAGTGGTTAAATAGTCATCCCATATGCGTCCATAACTATTTGACCACTCAGCAACACAGACCTTGGAAGACACATGGTATGGAGTCTACGGACGCATGTGTGGAGGTCCCACCGGGACATTAGGTTTGTCGAGTAAAATCGGCGTTTTCCGCTCCCCAGAGAGTGAAGACATTGACATTTGCGAATGCTGTTTCACTAAATTTGAGGCCGCCGACAGTGGTGGTTTTGCGTCGGTGGTGAAGAGAGAGATAGAGACGTGCACAGCTGTGAATGTGGAGCCCCCCTGCGGAGACTACAGTCATTATTTTCAAAGGATCCCTGCTAATGGTGGACTCAGGGGGGCTGCTGTCCTTCAAGGGACAGCAGTGTTCTGTCCCGGCCCAAAGAGCCCCGTTCCGGTCTTGGTCCGACGATCGGAAACGTTCACTACATAGAGCTCGTCGAGTTGAACAAGTATGCAAAAAATCAGTTTAATCGGATATCTTTAAGTGCCTGATCGGAATCTTTTTGTTTTGAAAAGAGTGGATCCGAAACACTGGATCAAATCCAATAGAACCCATTATTGGCAAGTTATATGTGTTCTGATCAGGCACTTAAAGATATCCGATCAAACTGATTTTTGTATACTTATCCAACTCGACAAGCTCTACGAAGTGAACGTTTCTGATCGTCGGACTAAGACTGGAGCGGGGCCCTTTGGGCCGGGACAACAGCCCCCCTGAGTCCACTAATGGGTAGGTGCACCATTTGGTGCACGCAAAGATGTACATCACATTTCGTGGGATCCACTTCGGTTCACGTAAATAATCAAAGTCATTCAATTTTTTTTTAACATTTTTTCGAGAGTTCTTTGTAAAAAATCAGCTCAATCAGATATCAATAAAGATATGATCAATTCTTTACTCAATTTCTTGTCAGCAAATTGGGCATGGATTCCATCAAGCCTCTTATAAAAACACAGGAGTAAAAGAATTACCCCCGAGAAGAATCTAGAGTAAAGAAAAGAGACCCAAAACTACCACGCAAACGAATGGCATGGGTAGGGTCTTAATCATTCGATAACGATTGGTTAGTACTCAGTTGGGGAATTAACCAATCCTTAATTACCATTATAAAAGTAGGACCTACGAAGATCAGCAAGTCAGCAACTTAGGCCTATTTTGGCTAAATGGCTTATTTTTTTATTCTTATTTAAAAAAAATTGTATATATTAGTTTTTCGTCGATTTTTTTTTTTGGATTATTGCTTTGCCATAACAGGAAGAATCTAAAAAGTAAAAAATTACGATCGAAGCTCTAATTTTTTTAATAAAAACAAAAAAAACATGGACGAAAAACTAACAAATACGAAAAAGATTTGAATAAGAACAAAAAGAATAAGCCATTTGACTTATTAGGCCATAGTAGAAATTAAATTACACCAAGTTTTAATAAAAATAGCTAATTGACTTTGCAAGAGTCCAAGAAACATGATTCAGAGGACGCAAAAGATTTATCCAAATCTGATCAACAAAATTTCCCATTAGTATCAGATTCATTGAGCCCCCTAGGTCTTAGCTGAAAGACAAAAAACCAACAGCATAACCATTATGGGGTACTTGTGTTTTAAATCCCAAGGAATTCACAGTTTCATAAGGGAAATTGATTTTAGCACTCTAATTTTAGTCATTGACACTCTACTTTGCGTCTTGATCATGTGAGATTACAAAACGAAAAAGTGAAGTGCCAAAATCACATTCAAGACGCAAAGTGGAGTGCCAAAATCACATCCCTTTTATAAGATAATGTAGTCTTCATCAAAGTAAAAATAATGGGATTTATAATACTACCAAACATCACATGATATTATATGCCTTACACTCTGGGATACTAAATCCGTTGTACGTTTAATCCAACCTGTAAAAATGTTAGCCAAACAGCAGATATATGGCCTCCTTGAATGTATAATCCAATTCGATGTTCATATCCGATCAAATAAAGGGGCCTTGTGGTATTTCTTTCTCTATCCCCAAGTATGCAGTTCAACCTCTTATTAAATGTGGCACCATAGACATACACGTTTCATATTTAGCATCAAACTTTCAACCTCAATATAACATTCAACCACAACAAAACATTCAACCTCTTATTAACCCTGCTTAATAGTACACTCGAGAAATAAATTAATTTAAAAAAAAAAAACACGAAAAAGTAACAAACGGTGCAGCTGGTCACATTATGGAACACCAAAAAGGGGGAACCATACAGGGATGCGTCACGTAATTTCCCAAGAGTGAGTACTAGTGCCTTGGGTGCCAAGGCTGGCCGCAGAAGTTACCCGGTCCTCTCCATAACGTCGTGTAAGCTGCCCATGCCAAAATATGAATTTGATATAGATAGAATTCCACACATAAGGGATCCAAATGTCAAAATGATTTCTTTTCATAAAAAACCAGCCCATGAACTCCACCTTCAACTTGTGCTGCACCACTACGAACCTGTACAAGCCGAAGTAACAAAAAATATCATGTGACAGAATTACTATAGTTAACTACTTCTTCCCACTTATATACGATTCACAGGAACTCTCATCAGTCAGTGACTGTGGTCTCATGTTCAAGTTTCCAACCACTGAACCAACCCTTAACCCACGAAATAAGCAAAAGAAAATTACTCTCAATGAGCAGGAATGAAATTAGATGTATTGCGGATGGAATAAGCTGTGCTTCAAGTTTATAGCTAATTTAAAGTTTGAGCCTGTAGATTAGTAAACAATAGTCGTACTGGTTAGAGCTCAGAACCATAGAATATGTAACAGATAAAAAAGCTGGTTGTTTTATCATACCTCGAGCCCAAGTACCGATGATCGTAATAGCTCATGAGCAGATTGCAAGGAAGAGGCGCCGAGATCTTGGAAACCCTGCTTAACTGCTTGCATGTTGTATGGTAGAAACTTCAAGACAGAGCCTTTGTCCGCAACAGCTCCAACAACCCCTTGAGCAATCTTTAACTTAGCTGTATCACCCAAGTATCGGGCATCGCTCCCTTTCATCATTGCTTCTAGAGAGCCCATGCCTCGATATTTTTTGATGCGGTGGCCACCCTGTTACAGAAAAACATGTGGGAAGAGATAATAAGGAAGGAATTCAGAGGAAAAGGCAAACATGAGTGCATCCCCATGTACCCAATAGAACACCTTACTCCAAACAGAAAAGTATCTGTACAAACAAGAAAGATAAAATCGTACTCTAGTTGACGAACATGTCATCAGTTACTGATTTGAGTGTATTTTTCAACCAGAAAGAACTGGTGGAATCCGTATCTCTCACTGCCATACTTATCTTCCTTCATCCAAACATCCAACATAAAAGGAATTATCAGAAGGATGGGGAAGCAATGTAATGAGATATAAATTGATTACTTATCAAAACAATCAGAAACTGTTGACTATATCTTGAAAAACAATTCACCCCCTTCCTTTGTTCTCTCATTAGAGAAAATGAAGGACTTATACCGAAGAGAAAGGAAGAAAGAAAGACAGCTACTTTGCAGCTTGTAAGTCTATGTCGCCGCTCCTTCATAGGTGTGCAACTACATCAATATAAAGAGAAACAGAAATATATCTCCTTGCTGTAATTGAGAGAGAGGAAATAATTGATATGAATCAATGTAGATACACCAAGGAAACTAAATGTCCATACCGCACGCTATTGCACATAAATAATGGAAGGACTAAATTCCATAATACGAACAATTCATTATCTACAAAAGCAATATAAAAGGAACCCGACACGGCATGCATCACCTGATACTCATAAGCTCCAGGAGCTTCATTACTTCCAGCTAAGAAGCTTCCCATCATTACAGTTGAAGCGCCAAGGACCAAAGCCTTAACAATATGTCCGGAGTTTGAAATGCCACCATCAGCAATGACAGGAACACCACTTCTTTCAGCAATAGATGAAACCTTATACACTGCAGTTGCCTTAAGCAATTTCAAGAAATGAAAGACAGTAAAAAACAAATAGAACAACCCCATAAAATAAGAGAGAACTTTCAGTCATCATCAGAAGTTTTCTATGGCATAGATATACCAAATCAATTTAGAGTTGTACTAACTTCTCAAGAAGGTACTACTAGATGTTATCAAAGTCCCCTCATTTTGGACATTGTTCAGGAGTCAGCGTCCACTAGGCAAAAATTCATTCAAGTTAGAGACGAGAGGCCATCACTGTTTGTATCCCAGCCCCACACCATAGAGGATAATTCACAATCCTGCTCCACTTAGCTTTACCCAAGAGCAAATAACTAAAAAGAATTTCAGAAAAGGAAACCTTATGTATCCATTCTATAGTTTTTTCCAGTGCAGTTCCACTGAAACAGACATAGATAACGAGATTACAACAAAATATAAGAAACTTGACATATTGATTAACCATTACCTGTCCTCGACCGACAGCACAGACCTCCTGCGTGGTGCAAATGGAGCCGGAACCCATACCAACTCTCAACCCATCAACTCCAGCCTGAATCAAGTTGCATGCTTGATTCATTGTCACAACGTTCCCCCCGATCACATCCAACTCCGGATACATCTTCTTGACGTACTTAATCATGTCAATTTGATAACTTGAATTTCCCTGGGAACTATCCAACACGACTACATTGACCCCAGCCTTCACCAATTGCTCCAACCTCTCCTTATCCGATTCCCTTGTTCCAATTGCCGCTCCCACCATGAACTTGCCATTGGACCCCATCGACGGCATTCCCAACTTTGGAAACCCCCTAATTCTGTCTACATCAGCTGCACTCACCGCATCCACTACTTGTCCGTCTTTCTCATTCACCAAAGGTACAAATTCAAGATTCTTTGAAGCCAAAAATGCAGCAACTTGCTCTAAATCATAGTTGGATGGAGCTGATATGGGTGATTTGACCATGTAGTCAGAAACCCTAGCTTGTTTGTCATTCAATGCTTCCCAATCAGATTTTGTGACCACACCTAGCAGCTTCGACTTCCTGGTGCCAGACTCAGTAACCAGAATGCATGAAGGTGAAGAACTGAATTCCCCAATGGAATCGATAGAATCAGAAGGAGATTTGAATATTACATCGGAGACGAAAGGTATACGGTGAGACTTGGCGGAGCGGATGATGGCGGCTTGATCAAATGGGGAGTTGTTAGAGTGAACGATGCCGATGCCACCAAGGGCTGCCATGGCAACAGCCATAGAGGACTCAGTGACGGTGTCCATTGGGGAGGAGACGCAGGGGATGGAGAGGTTGAGGTTGCGGCTAAGTTTGGTGGAGAGCTGGACAGAATCTGTTGGGAAGTCGATGTAGTGAGGGAGGAAGATTACATCATCATACGTGTAAGAGTATCCCTGGTTGAATAGCCTCTTTGCCGGGAATCCATCGTCCATCAGAGCTCCATCCATTGCAGAAACCTAGAGTTTGGAAACAAAGAAGAAACAATGATCAATCTACATACAACTAGTAGTCCTATGAAGCACATGTACGAATACATATATGACACGATATGGATACGGCGAAGCTTAAAAAAAATAGGAAACTAATACATCAGAAATACGGCTGTGTTTATACATTTTTATAATGGGAAATCTACAATACACACCCCTTAAAAAGGTATATCATATGCACTTATTTTATGATTCATTCATAACATTTTAGTGTGTTCCGTAACTTTTGTTCTAGTTTTCATAACCTTTCAGCAATAACATTCGTAACATTTTCACTATGATTCATAACATTTTGGTGCATCTCGTAACTTTTATACTAAAATCGTAACTATTTAGCAATACAATTCGTAACATTTTCTTTATGAATCATAACATTTTGGGGGTGTATATAATACACACCCAAATAGGATGTGTATTGTAGTCTTTCCCATATATAATTACTACTCTCCTAATAGCCATAAAAAAAGGAAGCCAAAAGAAATAAAGAGCAGTTGAATTGCCAATACCAACCATCAAGCACATGTCAATGTCATAAGTCATTCCAAAAAAAATACAAAGCATCCAACATTAAGTACATGCCAAAAGTCCATAACAAGAAGTTAAAATCCCTATTAATATCCACTCAAATCAACGGTAGCTTTCAATTATCAACTTCAATTGCATCCGCTTCGCCTTCTATGTACATCCTCCAGTTTAGTAAGGGGTATATCCTCTAGTTTCTAATACTATGTAGTATATATATCAGTGTATGTCATACATAGGCTCCATTTGTTTTGAAGTAAGATATATTTTACCTATTTTCTAGAAACAATTTTTGGTGAAAAGAATTACTCTCGAAAATGGCGTAAGTCGTTTTTGGTTTCCTGTTCCTTCAAATGCTCAATCAATAATCATGAGTCTATTGCGCTCCACCGCAGGCACCAACCTGTTCATTCGAATCATTCCCAGTAGATTTACAAAGTTGAAGCACTCTAATCACAATCAATCTTAATCACACGCAAAACACAAATTTGATCAGTATCTTTACAAAGTTGAGGCACTCTAATCACAATCTCAATCGCATGTAAAACCCCAATTCGATCAGTATCTTTACAAAGTTGAAGCACTCTAACCACAATCAATCTTAATCACATGTAAAACCCCAATTTGATGGTTTTGATGCACCATTGATATCCACTCTATTTTCGTTGGGAAAATTTTCGTCGTGGGAGAAATTCATCAACTATCAACCAAACACCCAAAATGACAAACGGAAATGCAATGAAGAGAGAGAGAGAGAGAGAGAGAGAGTACCTCGGAGTGACGACTCGCGATCTAGGATTTCCGGGTTTGGAAGTATCCACTGGTAACTAGTTCAGCCCTGAAGCCTCAGCCTTCAGGTATCGATTCTTAACGTATCTAATTTTCTAGGGTTTCTACTTAATATTTACAGTATTATTATAGTTTCCCCCTTAAAGTTTTACATAATTCCTTAGAGAATTCATTTTGGACTCGCCATAACCTAAAACGCACCTCTGGGCTCTGGCATATCCGAACGTATTCAAAATCAAAGACGCTTAAATTAAATTTGAGTACTTATTTGTCGCATCTGATACCCATACACGACTAGTACGTATTACATACATTAGCCGAAAGCAGCAAATTAAAACTTGAAATGCCACTTTCACCTTTTTACCTTCTACCTCATTCATCTTCGATTTACCATAATACCCCACCCACATTTGACACTCTTTGAATATTATAGAAAAGGAAAAAAAACATGAATGCTCCGTTTGTTTGGACGTAAAATATTTTTCAGTAAAATATTTTACCTATTTTTTGGTGTTTGATTATGTAAAAAATGAGGAAAACATTTTACATGTAAAATATTTTCCATTAAGTGGATGAAAATAACTTACCTTTAAATCTTTCGTAAGTTATTTCCTGAAATGAACATGCTGCCTTCTACTACAATTCTCATTGCTCAGTTTCCTCGATCGTCGGTCCTAACTCACGTTCAATTCCAATAATCTCATATCTCTCCACCGTTTAAGCCCCTTTTCTCTCTTTACACTATTTTGTTGATTTCTGAAAATATTTTCAAGTGCCAATCAAATACCGAAAAATAAAAGTTTGAAGTTAGTTTTCTAAAAAAATATTTTACACTGTAAAACGTTTTACATCGAAACAAACGGAGCTGAACTCATTTCATTTAACAAAAGGTGATTGAATGAGAAACTTTTTGATGTCATTCATCAAGGTTTGAATTCCTCTTTAAATTAAGTTTATTGTCTTATCATTTTACAATTTTATTTCTCTAATAATACATGTTAGTGTAATAGATGGGCAATATAGAGTGTGCTACTTTTTTTTGCTTTTAAAAAACCGATGTAGGAGTAATTTGTTGTAACAAGATGCTTGTTTAAATCTAATCGGTCTCAATATTAGAAGATTAGTCCATTAATCAAGCACAAATTTATAACCTTCTATACAATAATATCCATTATTTGTTAGGATTCGCCGATTCGGGATGCTGCGGTGCAACGTTGCACCACAATATCCGAGTCCTATTTGCCACCACTAATTCAAGTAGCTTCAGCCAAAGTCCAAAAAAAAAAAAAAAAAAACTAGTAAAGTACCCATGGTATGAAATGTATTACTCCTACTGTAATATATAGACTATTTTATTACCGAGTTATTTCATTAGTCAATATTGTATCAACATAGATTATAATAAGGCTTCCCAGCAAGTTCCCAATTAACCCATCAACAAATGCAAGTTTAGTAGTACTAGTATTTTATTTTTGAAAGGAGACAATTATATACTATGCAACATTGAAGTCCAATATGTAACTTGATTTTAGGAAATAATTTTTGCACTCTTATTATTCGTTTGTACTCCTATTCTTGTCCTTATTCACGAGAAATTATCAAAACATCCTCACTTGTTATTTCACTTTTCCACATGTGAAAGACAATTTGGATATTTCATGTGAATGAATATAAGAAAAGGAGGGCAGATAGATAAAAGGAGAGCCCTTTATGTTTCACATTTAGTAATTAAGTAGAAGGGAGATGATAAAAGAAATGAGAGAAATCAATCACGATTGTATTTCTCATTCCACCTGATATTCAGTTGGGCTCATTCCAATTAGTAAAGGAAAATAGAAACACCACAGGAGAGAGAAGTAACCCAAACTATAAAAATTCCAGCAACCCATTTCCCTCCCCACAAAATCCACCATTAAAACATGACCGCCACTGTTCTCATTTCAACTGCCACCTGATCAATGCTAGGAATACAATTTTAAAATTCAACTACGGACACAACTATTGACTTAAGAGACATTCGATGCACATGGGTCACATGCATCGGATGGCTCCAAATACAATTGTATATGAAAGTTATATTCTTAGACTTTTTAAGCAAAAACCTCTCTATTTCAACCCACTAACAGTCGACACCAAGGTCAATGATTATAAATGAAACCACCATCAATCAAAGAATGTAAACCCACAAATTAAATGCCCCATTAGTTCTTCCAAAAGCTCCAATTTATCGAAACCCCGAATTAACCCCAACAATTATTCCTACTTTAACCAAACCCTAAATGAATCCTTCAATTATTGCTCTAGAAAACCTCTCAATTGGACTGTTCAAACTCGACTGGGAATACGACCAAAAAAACATTGTTTGTGATGGTTGGGACTGTTTCACTATCCACCTATATAGACATACATTTTTGTTCTTTTCTCCTGGGGGTTCGTATGCATATATGGATATGTATAAAGAAACTATAATATGAGATTCCGACTGTATTTTTGGAGAAGTTGGTGATTAATTTTTTTGAAAGATTGATGGCTCAATGATTTTGAATATGAGCATAGGCTACAACAACGTTTCTATGGATTGCGCTTAGTATCCTTGGGCTGATTGAGTGTTACAAGATTTGGAGGTGGATGTGGTCCACAATTTTAGCAAGAGAAGGAGGGGAAAGAAGAATGAGGGAAGGGAAGGGAAGGGACGGGGAATATTACCAAAGAAAAAAAAAATAGAGAGGGAAGGGGAAGAGAGGAGTATGCATGGGGTTTTCTAACATGGGGTTTCAATGTGATTTTAAAGAGTATAGGAGTATGCAGTGTGATTATGATAGAATCGACGGGTGCTAGTGAAATTTACCCTTTTGAAAATTTAAAGCACGTTATTGCGTGTCGGGACCAGGTTTGGTAATTTTATTACTATATCCTCTAGCATAGTCTAGTTTTGGGTTGATGTGTCAAATAGACCGAACTGACACGACACAACACATGTATGGTTTTAGATACGCACGACACGTTTAAATATGGCACGGGCACATGACAAGCACAATTTTAGTCAAGCACAACACATTTAAATGAGACACAACATGGCACAGGCAGGAGCACGGCACGACTGGAACTTAACAGACACGACAAGACAAGGGAATGACACATCAAATACTAATTTTAACACAAAAAAAATTATTTTTTTATTGTATATTGTAACATAATATTTTAGACTTTTTTGTATTGATAAAAGTTTTTACACTTTTCAGAGTTTTTTTCTTTTTAATGAAATTCGGTTGGAAATATATCGACATGGCACGGCACAACACGATTAAAAAATAACACAGCACGGCATAATTAAAAAATGGCATGACACAACACAATTAAGTAAATGGGTCGGCATGGCACGACACGATTAAAAAATGACATAGTACAACACGACATGATAAAGTAAACGGGTCGACACGGCACAACACGGAGCACGATTAACACAGAGCTAAACGGGCTAAGCCAACCAGGTCCGGCCTGTTGGGTCTTTGTTGCCTACTTTGAACTCGCAACAATGATCGAGACAGTAGATATTTTGATATTACAGAAATTTATGTCTTTGTAAAAAAATAATTTAAGCCGAAGCCAACAACCCATTAGCCAATAAAAAAAACCGCGTTGTAGAGGAAAATTAATGGGGTGTTTGGGCAGTGCGCAAAATCTTTCTCTACCACACATTCATATAAGGCCACAGGTGATAATAACATGAACCTCACAAAAATATGTCGTGAAGAAGGAAAAAATATCTGGTGGTATCAAGGCACCGCCAGGTGATATCACAATACCTATATTCACTACATATTCTTGCTAGGCCCGATGCTAAACTTGACAAAAATATGTGGTAAATTAACACCTTTATCGGTTTAGTTTGAGGAAAAAAAATTTCAACTCAAAAAATTTCCATTATCCCTACTTTTAATAATTACTCTCCACTCATTACCCTTATTTTCAATCATTATTCTCATTTATCTTTCTATCTCTTTCCACTCATTACCCCTACTTCCAATCATTACTTTATTTCTATCTCCACTCATAACTCCAAAAAATTTCTAAAAAATTCATCGTAACACAGTATAAGATGTTAAGATAGGTCGTGGTGGTGCCTCAAGAACACTGAATTCGTGTGAAAAAGGGTGTTGGCGTACCGGCATCAGGTGTTGAACATATATAGCACGGCGCCAACCGCCTTTAATTTGGTAAATTTATTACTACTATTAAAAGCCTATACAGGAGCGGGCAGATGATTTCTTCAACGCATACATAAAAATGATTATTGTATCGTTTCCTCCTCATTAAATAAGGTGCACAAGTGCAACCCGCATCGCTAAATATATACTTCAATATTTTTGTACCTAAGTATTGGGCCAATCGCATTTAGGCATCATATGATTAGTCAAAATTAATTTGTATGCTTTCACATAAAAATTATGCTACATTGTTGAAATTTTATTACGAGATGTAACTTAACAGTTACCGTGAAAAAAAATCGATGATGGGAGTGACTGAGATTGACAATGAAGAGATTAAATATACTAAAATATGAGTTTGGTATTGTGGGACCTGAGGCAAAATATCAACGCAAGGGGAAGATTATATAAAAGAATTAATTGGAAGTGACAACATTAATAATGGTGAAAATTAAAGCAATTAAACTATTTTATTACATATGTGAGTAAAATGAAATATGAGAAATGTAACGCCCCGATTTTCCAAGAAATTTCAGAAGTATTAAACCTAAAATACACTAAATTTTATAAACCATTAGGCCTCTATTTGTCGTTATACAAAATCTATATTAAAAAAAATACAAAAAAGAATATAATATTTTATTTAAACATCTTCAGAGCAACTCTAGTATTGATACAGATCTCAAACATTCTCGGTCTTCGCCCTTGATATTCCTCCTATGTCAAACAGCTCCACCATTGAACCATGTACCCTCTAGCAAATTGATCGCCGAAGCAAACGATTTACCAGGATACAAACGTATCCGTGAGTGATAATTCACCCAGTAGAATAATCCAAACCCTGCCCAGCTAAGCATATTATCACAATTCATATGAAAATAAAACAACGACAAGCATTAAATATGTAAGTCCATTAGCAAGCCTTTAAATTACCTTCTCTTGAATTACACATTTCATAATCATACCTGCACCATAATATCCATCGTCTTATGAACTCAATATTTTATTGAACATATTTTAAATCTCCTGCCACCTTCAATATCACGAGATATTAGTGGACTATCCACACAATTCAGGTCCATCAGGCTGCCCTCAAGGTCCTGCTAGGCTACCCTCAATACCTGAGGTCCTGCCAGGCTACCCCTGAGGTCCTACTTGGCCACCATCACAATTCTAGGTCGATCCATCAGGCTGCCCTCAAGTTCCTGCTAGGCTACCCTCAATACCAGAGGTCCTGCCAGGCTACCCCTGAGGTCCTGCTTGGCGACCCTCACGATTCTAGGTCGATCCATCAGGCTGCCCTCAAAGTAGACTACCCTCAATACCTGAGGTCCTACTTGGACATCCTCACAATTCTAGGTCGATCCATCAGGCTGCCTTCAAGGTCCTGCTAGGCTACCCTCAATACCTGAGGTCCTGCCAGGCTACCCCTGAGGTCCTGCTTGGCCACCCTCATGATTCTAGGTCGATCCATCAGGCTGCCCTCAAGGTCCTGCTAGGCTACCCTCAATACCTGAGGTCCTGTCAGGCTACCCCTGAGGTCCTGCTTGGCCACCCTAGCTACACTGGGTCTTTCAGGTTGCCCTCAAGGTCCTATCAGGCTACCCCCGATCACACGAGGTCCTGTCAGACTACCCCCGAGGTCCTGCTAAACCCACAACCTCTCATCTGTTTCCTTTTCCATTAACTATAACAATGTCTGTATAATTTCTCATTTGAAACCACCAAACGAACCAAAGTCTGATCCAATAAATACAACAATCATGAATCCATAAACATGATACGTTTCTATGTGAAAGCCAACAAAATAATTGATATTGTGCGAGTAAGTAAAACAAATAGCGTTTTATAATTGGGCCGATGACCTTAATGAGAATTTTATCAAACAAGTAATTTAATTAGTAATCTTTCATCATTCTATTTATTTATTATAAGTATCATATTCAATTAACACTAACCAATGCAACATAATTATGACCTCAATTATTTTCATTATCATTCATATATACTAACACGTAAGTTAAATCCACCAAGGACAAAACACATCTCTTGGAGCCAAAATTATAAATTCACAAAGTTCAGGGGGTTAACTGTAATATCAGCATCTTCTTTTTCAAAAACTACACGTGAATAGTAACTGTTCGAGACGAAAATAGGGAAATTTCCGCGCTACGTCAGGGTTGTTTTCTCCTACTCCGAAATGTTAAACAACAATACATATACACTTAATATACTTAGGAGAAGGTAGGAGATGGATTATAATACCTTAGATTCGGTCGAGAAAGCGGTTACTAGTTTGCGAACGATTTCTGTAAAATGAAAAAGACGGCGGCGGCAGCAGGGGATTCGGGGCTGACTCGAAATGATTGAAAGGTGGTTTGTGGATACTTGGTGATGTAGTTATTGATTGGGAACCTGAATATGATGTATGGAGTGGTGTTTTGTAAAAATCTGTTTCTCTCTCCCTCTCTCCCTCTCTCTATTCTAGACTCTAGACTCAACAATAGAATTTGGAGTGAAATAATATACTGGTGTTCAATTTTTGGATTTTGTAGGTATGTATAATGAGAGAGAATAAGGTAGTGAGAAGGTGGGAGGATAAGTGTGGAAGTATTGGAATGGGGAAGGAGAGTAAAAGAGATGGATACTGATAAGAGGGATTGGGGACAAGTGTCACATTTGGTGGGGTTTCTTTAATTCTAATGTATGTGGTTGCGTTTATGTATATGATTAGAATGTATGTGAACGCGTGTATGTATAGAATGAGTGAGAGAGAAATAGGGGAACAAAATCCCTTAAATGTGGAGTGTAGTTTAAAGGATAAAGATGGAAGTGGTAGAGTGTGAGAGGGAAGTAGAGAGTTAGTTTGAATAGAATTTTAGTTAGGATTTAGATAGGAAAGATAAGAGATAAATATGAATCCATGTATATCTAAAGTATAAATATATATCTTATACAATAGAGTAAATAATATCAATTGTACACATAATAATATATTTTAATTATTCAATCTAATTAATTATTGAATTAGGAATTTAACAATATAAATTTATATTAAAAACAATTGGGTCGAAAATCCGGGTCATTACAAGAAATATGGTGAATGCCACTGACAACAATTTAGGAAATTGACCTTATCAATTGAGAAAAAATGTAACACCCCAAGAAGACCACTAGCCCAATACCTTGATTTTGATCCACCAGCCACATCACATGGCCCAAAAGTTTAAGCACAAGGTACTAGTAATAGCCCACAAGGTTTATTATATGTTCAAGATCATCCATGTAAACTTCCGATATAGGATGCGGTGTTACAATAAATAGTGATAAACTTTTAAAAAATCGAACGTACCATAATCGTGTTAAAATAAAGTTGGTTAAGGATATATGGAGAGCGATATTGAGCATATACTTGATACTAGTCGTTGTTAGAAGGACAACTAATACGAATCAAAAATCTCCTAAAAGTGCATTACAATCCTAAGAACATGACGTCTACTTATTGTTACTTGTAAGCAATGGAGCAAAGGTGACCACACGCGCTAAGAGATCCAATTACAAAAGAGAGGAGGGAAATACATTTTGATTGCTAAGCAACATTTTAATACATACCTTTATACTCTTAAGATGTCTCAAACAACATGTCTAATTGTAAAAAGCAAATAATTTTTGTTAGTAGATACTTAAGAAATAATCAAAAGCAAGACTATGTCGGGCAACAAATTTTATCATATTGCATACTTGAATTATACTCTCAATGCTTGTCTTTTTGAAAGGTTATTCAACAAAGACCTTTTTTTTTCTTCGGCCAAACAGAAATTCTATTCAACAAAGACTAACAAAAGACAAGAGATAAAAGTACCATTTTGTGTAATTAAAATGTTTTTTTTGTCTTCTATACCAATTATAAACGAGGGAGTTGCAAGTTTGTCGTGCAACTTATAAAAAGACTACTTTGTCCTCGCTTTTTCTTTAACCCTTATTTTTTTTGTCCTTAATATATTGTGGGACCTACAATAACAGTATACTAAACTATAGTAGGACCCACGAAATTTAATAAGCATAAGCTTTGTGGGCTCTACTCTTAGTGATCTCTAAATACAAGTGATTCAAAATCATTAAACGCACCAAAAAAATATTGATACCCGAGACGATGAGGCAGTCCATAATATTGATGGAACTATTTGTGCAAAAAACAATTTGGTCGCTAGTGATATGGATAAGAGAATATTTAAAATGAGACTCAATAGAAATAGTGCAAAAAATAATGATATATTATTGGGCAAAAAATATTTCAAATGATGACACGGCAATTGATGATGGTAGTTAATGAGGTTAACAATTTTGATGCACAAAGATGATACATATCAACATAATGTTACGGATAAACCGAGAATTGCAATAACACAACTATAATTATAATCTGATAGCATAATCATTAATCATGTGCGTGATACTACTATTTATCAATAGCCATTGACGATTGACTAACTAATATTATGACGATCGATGGAGCATGTGCTTTGCACGTGTCCAGCGGCAGTTAGTTAAAATGCAGGTACGCAACAACTCTCTTTTATCTCCTAAATTTTTGGATTTTCTATTTTTAAAAATTCATTAATTTGCTTGATATGATAAGAGCAAAAAAAATTTGTGGAGAGGAGTATTTGAACATTCAACTAACCTTTCTTAAAATGGTACCGCCAGAGTTGGAGTATTTCTAACGTAACCTCTCTTCCAATGGCGGTGATAGTTGTTGAAAAATTATTCAAAAAGCAGTAGCAATACTCAAGGCGGTGGTGAGCAAGTGACCTTATCTAATTAGACGGCGTTTCGTTAAGATTCATATTTTTTCCTTTTACGAAACCGGTCATTCTCTTACGCTACATCATTTTGAATTCAAAAATTAAGTATTTATTTAAAAAATAAGTTCAAATAAGTATTTATTTCCCTAATCAGAACGGGGCCTTATTATCCAAATTAAGAATCAACTTTCACATTGTAATTCTTCTTTTTATGCATTTATATCTTTATAAAAATATCTTTTTGCCTGTGGCAGACCTAAAATAATGTTACTCTATCCGTCCCAATTTAAATGTTCTCTATGGGAGACCATGTGACTTTGACCTCAAAAAAAATTGTATTTTTGTAATGTTTTCTCTTTTTTTTTTTGCACCATTTGAAAAAACTCATTGGGATCCTTTGAACGCGCAAAAAAAATAAAAATCAATTCCAAAAGTACTTTATTTTATAGGTCAAAGTTAGACAATCTTCTTCTATAGAAAACATTTAAATTATTGGAACGGAGGAGTATAATTTTACCACAAATATAATAAGGGAAAAAAAAAAGGAGTGTTAAAATTGATTCCTCCAAACAGGGCAACTGTTATTCCTCCAACAGACAAATCCATGCAATAATTACTAGTAATACAATGGGATACTCTCATCCCCGTATAAGGCGCTCTCTCTCTCTCTCCAAAAAGAAAAAAAGAAAAAAAAGAAGCGCTCTCTCTCTCTCTCTCTCTCTCTCGCGTTGGGAGGACTGTGTCTTTAGTTCGGTGCGGTTCTCATACGCTATCGAGGCTGTCACATATACATATTGAAGATGATTAATACTTGAAGCACGTGTATTCACATTCTAGGGCTTTTACCCTGTCCGATTTAGGTACTACGACTAGTTGTTTGAAGATCTCGGTTCTTTGTCTGATTTTGATTTCCGAGAAACTCTCCTCCAACTGTCCAGCTTGATCCGATTCGGATTCAGAAGACATAACGAACATATATCTAGAGAGAGAGAGAGAGAGAGAGAGTTGGAAAAGTCACCGTCTTCTCGCTTTCGGTGCGCGCTTCATCATGGGAATCGTTTCTGTTAGGCTTCTCGGTGGTTGAGGTCTGTTTGTTTTATCGGACTCTGCTTCGTGTTTTATCTTTTTTTTTCTTTGTAATCGGTTCATGATATCGTAGTTGATCATTAAACATGTACTTTTGGTTTTTAACAAATTATTTTAAGACATAATTTGTGATTTCCTGAGGTAGCGAGGTAATTGCCTGATTGAAAAGCTGGAGGAGTTAAAACTGTCGAGGCACTAGTGTTTTGCCCTTCCTAATCATGTTTGGGCGATTGTTTGGTGTTAGTAGTTTTCTAATTTTGTTGGTGGTAAGTTATGTTAGCTAGAAACTAGAATTACTAATGGAGCTCATTACACTTCACCAGATGGCACACGTAAAAAGCACGATTTTGGCAAGCTAGTTGCAACCCTAGCGAAACTCAAAATTAGCCGGGAAATAACTTTTGTCACGAACCCTGGGGGTTAGGCACAAAAAGAAAGAAAGAAAGAAAGCAGGTCAGCTGAGCTCGAAAGGGGTAGCTGGTCGTGGGCTAGGAGCTCTGGCCGGCAACGAAGCTAAAGCTTCACACTGGTCCACTCGCAACTTACATGGCTAAATTCCAACTCTATGTTGAAAAGGAAAAAGGAAATCCCCTAAGAAGAAGACTTTCAACTATTCTAACAGAAAGGGGAAATTCATATGCTTCATAGATAACCCCCTGTGTCTCGTTCCCATCCAACTGACTGGGAGATCGAAGAGGGTTCCTCTTCGCACCCAAACCCCCTTAACTAGCCCCAACAATAGCATAATACACAATCAGTCTAGAAAGAACAAATTAAAAGAAGACAAACTTTGTAATTTTCAGAGGTAGTGAGTAATTGACTGATTGGAAACGTACCAAAGTTTTAACCGTCTAGGCAATAGGTTTATGTCCTTTCTAATCATGCTTGCCAGTTGTTTGGTGGTGTCCAATTATTTTGCTTTCTTTTGATTGGGCTAGTAAGTGGTCGTATGTATTAACGGAAAACTAGACGTTACAACAAATTTCATTCTACTCCCCCAAACAGCCCATATGAAAACACGGTCACCAAGTGAATTGCAACAAGAACAAAATGCATAACTAACCTAGAAAGAACACTCTCACAAACCCTCAAGGCTAGGTGAAAAACCAAGAGGAAAACACATGATTGTCCTGAAAAAGAGAACTCGCAAACCTGGGAGACTGGGAAAAAAACCAATTGTTGTCCCTTCTTTCTCTTGCATGGGTATTAGACTATTAGTTCATTTAAAATTCTTGAGCTTCCCTTGGCTTGGAACCCTGGAAATCTCTGCACTAGCGTATGTACTTTGAGATATTTGTTTAGGCCCTTTGGAAGTCCTATGACTCCTATTTATGGCAAAGCATTCCGGCTGTGTCAAATGATTTGAAAATTGGAGCAGTTATGATAGGTTAGATATTGACCAATCTGCAACTTATTCACCCTTCATCCTAATTATTGAGGCTTACCTTGTTTTTAGGTCTTCAAATGATATGCCAAACAAGAATTCACCTTTGCAATTGCTTGTTGAACTAAATGTGTTTTTTTTTTTTTGAGAATCGGGTCTTGACTACAACCCGTTTAGGGTTTAGGTGCCTGCCTATTTAGGCATTGATACATGAATACAGATGATTTTGAACGAAAGGATAAAGGATGGAAATAGAAACTCGAGGAAACAAATATTATGCTTTGAAAGACTCACTCTGGTAATTACTGCAAAAGTCGCGGAAAAAGTTTCATCAATAATCTAAAGGTAGTTGTTTGCTCGTAAGGAAACTTGGAGGTGGCAGGACAATCCTACTTTGCAGTTAGGAACAAAAAGGCACTTCATTTGTCTACTACACATGAGAAAAGGAGAACTTCTAGAAACTATAAAAAAAAAACTAAAATGGTGTGAAGAAGATGGTTAAGGAGGCTTAAAAAGACCTTGATTAAGTTTTAAGTAGTTGATGAAATGGATGTACATGACTTGCTAGGTAATAAGAAAGGGAGAAAAGGGTTCATACAGGAATTCTATGAAGTGCTTAAATGTGAGAAAGGGATCCATGTAGGAATTGTATTCAGAAGTGAAGATGAGAGAGTGCTGAAAAGGGAAGATGAAATGAAGTTGATGGAGGAGTTGTTTCCAAATTTTTTGAGAGTTCTGGATAAGTTTGGTAAAGGCCTTCTGAATTTGTTTAACTGAGGTAAGATCTAAAGGGATAAAATAGGGAACATAGTAAGACGACATTGAATTCTTATGGAATCTTTAAAGAGTGTAGGAGACTATGGAGCAACTTGGTTAGCTAACTGAGGAGATGCTTGATGAATGGATGAGAACTGCAGCTTTTATTTAGGGCTTAGGTGTTCCATGTTTAGGTATTCATAAGTTGTATATAGGCAATTCTTGGTGAAATCAACGATCAAGGATGAAAAATAAACATGAGGAATCAAATGTTGTACGATTTGAAATGACTTATTCCCATAGTTGCTGGAAGAGTCGCAGACTAGGTCCATTGATAATCGGAAAGGAGCGGACTGTTTTCGAAGAATTTGTTCCCAATACTCTCCTTAACCGTTTACTTGCATCCTTGACCATTACGCCCGATGCTAGTATGATTTAGAGCCCCGATCTGAAAATTTTGTGAACTTTTTAATGAGGGAATGCGGTTCTGCAACGCATTTTTGTCTGTTGCTGTAATTTGATGTCTCCCTAAAACAATCTTTGGTACATGGTGTTCCGCATTGCACTGAAATATTATAGTTACTAGTATTTTTTCTCATGGAATGACCAATTAAACTGTTGTCAATGAAAATTGTTTTTTTTTTTGGGGGGGTTTCTTTTTCCCCCTCAGAAAGTGAGACAAAGCCATCCCAGGTACTGATATTTTTTCTTATTGGTGAAGGTTCATCGTCATCATGCCTTCTCTTCAGCTATTGCAGTTAACTGAACGTGGTCGCAGCCTTTTGGGTTCAAAGAGGTACTAACGATTCTACTCTTTCTTCTATAATTAATGATATTTCTGATACCATAATGGGTTATGCTGCCCCATTGTCACATTATGATCAATAATGCCTTGTTTGGAAGGTGTTTTGAAATTTTTTGAGTAATGAATGAAGAGATAAATTAGAGTAATAATTGGAGATAGGGGTAATGAGTGGGGAGAGATAGAGAGAGAAATGAGAATAATGATTAGAGAAAGGAGAGAAAAATGAGTGTAATGGTTGAAAGCAGGGGAAATTAGTGTTTTTTGAGTTAGAATTTTTATTTTTTTTCAAAATCCCATCCAAACAAGGCAAAGTGTTTGTAATTGATATTTACAGGGGATCACATTGAATGGTTGTTATTAGAAGAGCATGTTATTATTATGCACCAACAATTAATTTTGATATTCTCCATGTTTTGAATGGTCACCTTTATTATTGGCAATTAAGACAGAGAGATAAAGATGCCAAGGGGGACAAAGATACCAAGAAACGTAAAGATATCTTTTTCTACATAACTTCTGAGAACACCTCCGATCTCTACTCAAAACATGGAAAGCATCGGCAGTTCTGGCTGCCGCATTGTCTCCTGTTGCCTTCATTATATTTCTTTTGTTCAAAAGCCCATCAAATATTTTAGTTGCCTTAATCTCCTCTCTCTTCTGTTTCGTCGTTTTAATTGTCAAATGGTAGGGATTTATAACTATTTTTTAGGCCAATAAATCAGTTCATTTATAATGATAATCAAAAATTAAATGTTGTGGTTCTTAGTTCTAAGATATAAGACGACTTTACTTAATATTGTCAGTCAAATAGGTCTGGACTCATTAAATGCTTATAAGTATTGTTGCTCTTAGACTCTTTGTACGAAGTTGTGTCCTGTAATTATTGTTGGGGGTCCTAATATCTGATACTGGTTAGTGCGCCACTCATTATTCCATCAATTGCTGTTTTTGTCATTGACTGTCATGTATTTTAACAGACGTGGTTAACCAAATTCTTAGTTCGTTAGAAAATGGTGGCCTGCGGATTATAATGGCATCACCTTTCTGTAAGTGAAAGAAAAGGCAAGGTGATGATGTCAGGTCTCATGTGAAAAAGTTTTTCGTAACCGTCTGTTAGTTGGCAAATGAAAGCGATAAAATTGTGATTGAATAACTGCATAGGGTAAAGCTGGAAACAAAACTGGGGAGGAGAACCTCCTGCTTATATTATAGGTATAGATATAGATGTAGGTATAGATATGGACTTCCCTTGCACGATAAATAAGTTAGCAACAACCAATAAGAGTGAGGGTAACATTCACCCTCGTTTGGTGAAGGTGAACACAAAGTTCTAAAAATCGCTAGACGCTAGTCGGGCGGAAAAAGGGCGCCTAGTGCCTAGGTACTGACTAGTCGGCCGCCTAGCGCCCCAGCGGGAACTAGGCGCCCGACTAGTCAGCTGTCTAATCTAGGTGTCGGACCTAGGCGGCCACCTCTTAGAACACTGGGTGAACAAAACCAAACTCAAGTTTTTCAGCATTCCTAGCCAAATACACTCCCCTTTTTTTTCTTTTCTTTTCTTTTTGGCTTTATTCATCTAGAATTATAAAATTATCATTTAAAACCACCTATGATGCACGGACATGGATACCGACACCAACACTAACACGGACACCGACACGGGAATTCTAAAAAAATGGGGACACGGATACGGCGGGGGACACGCCACATGTATATTTATTTATATAAATAAATAATTAATTATAGTTTGACACCCAGGAATTTTTTTAAAATTACAATTTGGCCCCAAATTTAAAAAAAAATTACAGTTTGACCCCCAAATTTTCAAATGATAATTTTGTAATTCTGGATGAATAAAGCCAAAAAAAAAAGGGGCGGGGAGCGTGGGGGGAGTGTATTTGGCTAGGAATGCTGAAAAACTCAAGTCTGGTTTGGTTCACCCTCACCAAACGAGGGTGAATGTTACCCTCACTCCTATTGGTTGTTACTAACTTATTTATCATGCAAGGGACTTTCCTTGCATGATAAATAAGTGACATCCAAAGGAGTGTCTTTTGTTTAGTCACATCTGCCTGGATTGTGCTTATTGTGGCATAATTCAAGGATAGCTTTGCTTAGAAACTTTATAATCCTGTTTTTTTTTTTTTAATTGGTTTTCATAAAATTGGCTAGTTCAACATCGTTGGTGGAAGTTGGGAAGTTTGTTTGGGTGATTTAACATAATGTAGGTAATTCAATTTTTATTTATTTATTTTGGGAATGGTCCTCTGTTCTACTATAAATTTATGGCTTTGGAGCCATCTTTTGCACTTGCTCCGTTTCCCTGCCATGCCTTCATACAATTCTTTGCTTTTTTAGTTCATGCACACTGCCTGCTTCCCATCTGTCAATTGAGGAACCATATGTATGTTTTCCATTATTTCTACAGGAAGATTTTACTACTTGCTACCGGCGTGATAGTTGGTGGTGGGACTGCTGCATATCTGCAATCTCGGTATGGCGGCAAAAAGCCTGATTCTTATGGTCATTGCAATGGGCTCAGTGATAATAATGAACAATTGGAGGTGGCGGGTGCAAACGAAAATATTGTAAAGAAAAGTAGGCAAAAAAAGAAAAGTGCATTGAAGTCACTTCAAGTTTTGGCTGCAATTCTTCTATCTCGAATGGGGCGCATTGGTGCAAGGGATATTCTAGCTTTAGTTGCCATAGCGGTAAGCTTCTTTTAACTATGCACGAGTTTATGTTATGATTTCACAAAATGCATGTCATTGTGGATTTATCCATTTCATATACTTGGAATGTGTCTCCCCTCAAACTACAATATGTGGACGACTTTGGTGTGCCGCTATGTTTTCTGCTTGCTTTTTTGGTGATTCTTTCTTGATTCATTTTGTGAGTGCAGAATGAAATCACCGCCATTGTAAGTTTGTTTTGGGTGGCAGTCAATTGGTACATATAGCACGGAATACAATTGAATGAAACTAAAGAAATCTGATGTTCAGGATATTGATGATGCGATTAGAATTGTTAGAAAGGACTAATGAATTCAAATTCTGAAACAAGCCTAGGTACCCGCGCTTCAATCTCTTTCCACAGACCATTAGCCATGTAAAGATCATCAAGAAAGATTAAACTAAAAGTTTGAACTTTTTTAAACCACCAAAGCAGGTATGAAGTGGAAGGAGGAGGCTGATGAGAACAATGAAGAAATATCATAGTAAGTCAACAGGAAAGGAGATTAGTTTCAAATCTAGAAATCCACTCACTTGGGTAATTCTTTTGTGTCAGATCCAAAGATTGTGCCGTATTTTGGGCCTTAGTAGATGGGATTCTTGTGATGGGAAACTAAAGATGTAGGTATGAGTATTAAAGTGCAGAGAGATACAGAAGTTTGTGCTCTAGGTCGATGTGAAAACACATGTGATGATAATCCGAGTTGAAATGTTGTGGTTTGGAGGTTGATGTTACTAGGGTGACAGAATAATTTTTATGCTTGGCATATATGCTTTGATTAGGAGTGGCAAATTGGACCCAAACCCATCCACTAAAAAATGGACCCAACCCAACCCATTTATTGGTTGGGTTAGAATGTGTCCAACCCATCTAACCCATTTATTAATTGGGTCAACTAAAATGACCCAATAAGTCATGAACATGACCCAAAAAAAAACCTTCATCCACTCGTAATTCTCCTCCTCCTCCTCTCTCTCTCTCTTCATGTACGTCTCTCCTCCTCCTCCTCCTCCTCCTCTCTCTCTCTCTCATCTGTGTAAGGGAATCTTTTCCTGAAAAAAACAATATTCATCATAGCCTGGTATGAGAAGGCCACGGTTCGGCGGCGATCCATAGGCTGCCGGGATTTGTGCTACGAGAGGGAGTAGGGTTTTTCCTTTACCTAAAACAACTCATGTATTTCGCTGTGTATTTGTACCAATTTTCTCGTGCATATCTCGACCGTTAGTAGTAACTAAAATCTCAGATCAAAAAAAAAAAAAAAGTAACCAAAATTAAGTTGGCTATCTCACAAATTATTCATTGCTCACAAATGAGTATGGGCAGAGCCAGAGTTCTTGTTCACTTGGGTCAAAATTCTCTATGAATTTTGCACACAGATGAGAGAGCCAGAGTTCATTACCACACTTACAAATATTCTCTCATCTGTGTTTCGTTTAGACTCTAGATGGCAATTTCGTTTAGACAAATCTTTGATTTTTTTAGCATTTATCAATTTTGCGTCAAACTTTTGTGACTTATTGATTCGTTTAGACGAGAGGAATCGGAAAAGTAAAAAAAATTGATCGAAACTCGTAATTTTTTGAATAAAGACGAAAATAAGTCAAAAAGACAACTTATTTTAGTTATTTTAGTTTTTTTTAAAAACATTATGAGTTTTGATCAAAATTTTATACTTTTCTGATTCTTCTTGCTGAGATGAATCAATTTGTCACAAAAGTTTGACGTAAAACTAACAAATGCAAAAAAAAAAAAAATTGAATAAAGACAAAAAAATAAGTTACTATTTCACTTATGAAGCCAAATCCACCCTAAGCGTACAGGGTAATTTGATCATTAAGTAGTAGAGGGATAGTATGTTAATTTTAGTGTACATGGATATTTTAGTCATTTAAATTTACAGGGGTAGTATGGTCATTTTAGTGTACATTGATATTTTAGTCATTTTAAATTTTATTATATAGTAGTATGTAATTGGGCTAATGGGGGTCGGGTTTGTTTTTAAATAAATGGGTCAGGTTGGGTATGGGCTATGTAGCACGGACACGGACACGACACGACACCGACACCTCGACGCGCAAATTTTCAAAAAATGGGGGACACGACACGTTGAGGGACACGTTATATATACATATATATAAATTAAAAAATATATTCAAATTAGATAAAAGTTTAATAATATTATAACGAGATAGTCCTAAATCTGATCACAGATAGAGAAGGAAAAAGAGAACACATTCAAACAAAGAGAGTGACCCTAAAGTGTCCCCCGAAGTGTCCCTAAAGAGTATACTTTGATCCATTTTAAAAGTCCTTCTAATTGCATTTTTACCCCCAAAGTGTCCCTAAAGTGTCCGTAAAGTGTCGGACCCCAAATATTGGGAAAAAAAATAGGACACTCCGGGAGAAGTGTCGGACACGTGTTCGGGAGCGTCGGTGTCCGAAAAGTGTCCGACACCGGTACGTGAGCTCTGACGAAGTGTCCGTGCTACATAGGGTATGGGTAACTAGACTCATAATTAATGGGTCTAAATGGGTCATTGACCCATTAAAGACCCAATCCACTTACAACTTACTCAATTTGACCCAAACCCGCCCATTTGCCACCCCTAGCTTTGATTGACATGAAAGAGCTTCAATTGTATCCCCAAGCACTAACTATTGAAACCGACATTTGTTGTTTCCTCATTTTTCTGATCGAGATTTGGAAAAATGAGTTTGGATCTTGCACTTGTGGGTGCAAGGGGTGACAGCCCCTCCTTCTCTATGGCCGGTCAAAGTGGAGGTGAGTCTTGACAAATCCTTTGTTCCAGCCTCCAAGACACATACCTCCTTAGGTACCGAGCAACATATTTAGTCCTTGCTCTCGACCTAGGGTGTTGTGGAAAGAGTCACAAGGTTCGAGAGCCTTATTTAGTGTGTGGAGAATGGGAGATGCATGAGGATATCCTCAATCAGTTTATTGCAATGCTTTGGAGGCTCCATGGAGAGTTCCCTATCTGGATGCAGGGAGGGACATGCAGTCTAGAGTGCTTGTTTGGAATGAGAAGTGATACAATTCCAGAAGAGCTCACTTGCCTTAATTGCTGGAGATTGGATCAGCCGGTAAGTCCCACGTGGCGGTGTTTGCAGATACCCACAACATCTAAGAATTATCCTTTCTTTGGGTGATTCCACTGGATTTTAAGAACTTCTCTCCTTTCTGTTTTATTTGTGTATTAGGATCCTTGATAATCCATTAGATGGACTACAGATGTAAGAATTCTAGAATATCAGGATGTGGTTTTACACTTTTCCTTGGTATGTTAAGAAAACATACCAGATATTCTACTTTTAGTCAAGCCTGATACACACATAGTTTCGGCAGAAACCCATTAGGCTTGGCTATATTGTTAGTTTGCACAATTCATTTCTCAGATGTCTGAATCATAGTCAAAAGGCAGCAGAGTAGTAGACTCAGATATCCACTTCACCAGTTAGAAACTACCAATTTGATTGCAAATAATACAGACCACATAAGGCAAACTTGAATGGTATTCCTAGAATACTGTGTTTTGTGAAAGATGACGATAGTTTAGGGGCTGTTTGATAATATGAAAATTGTGACGTACCTTAAGCTTATAGTTTAGATGACTGTTTTTTGGTTAAAGTTTAAACTCACAAACAAAACATTTAACACTGTTGTATTTTCTGTCGATTTGTGATTGCAGGAAAGTAATGTTGGTTTCTGAAGTCTTTCGTTTGAGTTTTAGTATTTGATCCGACCAAATCTAATCCTGATTTGTGGACATGATGGGTTATTAGGTATAATAATAGAAAGGAATGATTACTGTATTTTATTTGATGCCTGTTTTTTGATACTTTTTGCAGGTGTTGCGAACTGCTTTGAGCAATAGATTAGCAAAAGTGCAAGGATTCCTATTCCGTGCTGCTTTTCTTCGACGTGTACCGATCTTTTTCCGTCTGATTTTTGAAAATCTTGTACTTTGTTTCCTTCAGTCGACCTTGCATTCTACATCAAAGTACGTAACAGGGACTTTAAGCCTCCGGTTCAGAAAAATATTGACAAAGCTTATCCATACCCAGTATTTTCAGGTAGTTATAGCCGTAATAGTTATTAGCAGACAAGTGTCCATCTTTCAATAGTTATGCTTTCCTTGGCTTACTTTAATTTCTTTCAGTAAGTTGGAACAGTCATTGAGTTAATTTCCTCTGCATTGTGGGATATATGCATACATTGAAATTTGGGTATAATCATGCCCAATGCAAGTCATCTCATCGTGCTGGTGGTTAGATCTGTAGATGTTTGTGTTTGATCTGTATTTGTTCTTCTATGTTAAGTCTTTGTTTACGGGGTAAAATCTTATTTATGGGGTAAATCATAAATGTGTAAATGGTTAGCACTTAGCAGGACTAAAAATGTGAAAACTCATAGTATATATAACCATGCAAGTGCTGCTATTCTAAAAAGAGGTGATATCTTTTAGTGTGTCTGTTTTAAAGCCATCTATATGAACATTTTAAGCCATGGAGGGGCTGTGAAGTAACCTATCCTTGCAAAAGGTGTTCTCATGTGAGTATGTAGCTTGGCTTTCCACTACCGACTATTCCCCAGTTGCGTCTCCTCATGGTTAACATACCGTTACTGGTTGACCCAATTCTCCTTGCTGGTTGTCAACATTTTTTGTCACCAGAAAAAAATCTCTGTGTAGAGGCAGAATTGCTAACCTTGCTTTTGCTCTGTCAGTAATGTCTATTTCTGAAGTTTAAGTTTTTCGTTTAATATTCTGGTCTTAAATAATTGTATGGAGCCTTAAACCCCCTTAATCCAGTTTGGCAATTCATGTTCCAAGGTTTCAACTATGCTTCTCAAACTGGACATCTATCTAATGGAATCTCCATAATTTCTTCGAGTGTGGGGCCTGTGGGCCTGACCGTTAGAGGATGAGAATGGATTTCTATTTTCGAATACATATAAGCTTGTAGAGCAGTTTATAAGTGCATCTGCAGTACAGGGGTTTTGGGATAGATGTAATTGACCTGTGACTTGGTGAACCTGACTTATAACTGCTCTACATGCTTATATGCAGACTAAAGCATCTAGTTTAATGAATGTTTTTTTCTCTGTTACATGGACTCTTCTAAATGTATGAAATACCTATCTCAAACTTTCACACTTTTTAATGGTATGATATGAGATGTACGTCCAATAAGTATAGTTTTCAATGAGTATAGTTGGACATTACACAAGCAAGCTTGTTTAGTAAATTCAGGTTACCATAACCTACACATAAATCTTCCCTTTCACGCACATGCTCTGTTAGATCTTGTGAACGCTGTTTACACAACAAATAATATTCTATAAGAAATACCGATATCCGAGTGCCGCTGTCCTTGTACATGGTAATTAGATGGGTTAGACAGTTAGACAAATACCTGGAACAACACACTTGCACAAGTCCATGTAGCATATTGAGTTTTAAAATTGGTTTGGCGAGTTGTAGATCATAGTCATAACTGTGATATTACTGATTTGTACAAACCATACTTCCCTATGTACTGACAAGAAAAAGGATGTGGAATAGTTAGAGGCTTCGAGCCACATTGGTTTCACAAGTCTGCGGAAGTTTTAGGGCAAATATTGTGGAAATCTTTATTTTCGAATTATATCCTCACAGATGGCAAAGAGAATTTTGTTTTTGTTTTTGTTTTTTTTCCCTGGTTAGCCCATGTTCCTTGATTGGATAATGATATCCATAATCTTCACATCAAGAATTCAATAACTAGGACTTTTGAAAGGAACGATAGAGTTGAGTATTTGACCATAGCTAGCAAAGACTTGTGCTATACATGTGTAATCTGAAGCTGAAGAAAAGTACTGGGCTTTTAGTTAAACAGAGTAGAACATTGATTTTAAGTACTATGTTAGTCTCCATCAGAGAAGAAAAGAAAAGAACACTATTCACATCAAACGTACAAAATTTTACATTATCTGCTATGATCTTAGCAATGAGAACTGTTAGTATGTAAGCATGATAATATACCTGTATAAATACAGGTAGATAGATGTTGTGCTGAGCCTTTTTCAAACTTCAGGGAAGATGGTACTAATATAGATCTGGACTTAACTGCTCCATCTGATGTACTTTCCTGATTCTAAGTGGTCTTTGGGGTGATGATTAAACATTCTTTTCTGGGAGTATATGTCCATTGTTGATGTATATCTTCCTGGCAGATTCCTATAGAGAGACTTCCTATTCTTATCACATGGTGGAGAGAATGGACTATAAATATTATTATTATTTTGTTAAACACTTAAATTTTATAATCCATCTGGAAGCAGTATGTTTAAAGAAGAAATAGCATATTGTTAGCATGTTTGATGCCTACTTTTATTTTTTAACCTATATTGTTATTGTACATATTTGAATCTGTAATTTTTCCATTGTTCTTTCGCTATACTGTTTAACCGTGCATTTAATATTTTGTCCTTTTACTTTCCCATATTCTCCTGAGTACTGATAGTGTTTATATCTGTCTCGAGCTCTCTGCACCATCAGTCAGCTGCAGAGGCTAATATGTTCCCTCTTGTGTTCAGTCTTCCTTATTTTGATCCTTCAGTGAAGATAACATAACATTTCATTTTGTGAAATTTCTTGAAAATGATTAATGAACTTTAAAAGGTATAATTACGCTCTAATATTTGTTTTCTGATACGGCAATGGCACAATTTGCTTGCCCCATCAAAACATTACTCTATTTGTTGGTATGTGTTCTGTATTCTGTATTGTGGTGACTGGTTTTATTTTACTGTGGGTCCTCATGAATGCATTAGCTTTTTTGTTTGGTGATTGACATTTTTTCTGGTTTCAGAACATGGTGTACTACAAAATATCACATGTTGATGGTCGGATACCTAATCCAGAACAAAGGCTTGCTAGTGATGTGCCAAGGTTCTGTTCCGAGTTGAGTGACCTTGTACAGGAGGATCTTATAGCAGTTACTGATGGTCTGCTCTATACTTGGCGCCTGTGTTCTTATGCAAGCCCAAAATATGTTTTCTGGATACTGGTAATTCTCTATCATTGATCTGCTTTAACTCTTGAAATACAGTTGTGGAGTTGATTTTAGATGATTTTGTACAACTTCAATTGGGCTTTTCTTTTTGATGGTTTGGTTTGGAACTTATCTTGCTGAGTATTTCTTTTAGGAGTTAGTCATCTCAGAATATAATGTTTTCTTCCAGGCCTATGTATTAGGAGCGGGGACAATGATCAGAAACTTCTCCCCTGCATTTGGGAAACTAATGTCTAAAGAGCAACAATTGGAAGGGGAGTATCGGCAGGTTCACTCACGATTAAGGACTCATGCTGAGAGCATAGCATTTTATGGAGGTGAAACTAGAGAAGAATCTCATATTCAGGAGAAGTTTAAAACTCTTGTTCGGCATATGAGCGTTGTTCTTCATGACCACTGGTGGTTTGGCATGATCCAAGATTTCTTGCTTAAGTATCTCGGTGCTACGGTTGCTGTTATCTTGATTATTGAGCCCTTCTTTTCTGGTGACCTAAGACCTGACACTTCAACTTTAGGAAGGGCAGAGATGTTGAGCAATCTACGATATCATACTAGTGTTATAATATCACTGTTTCAGTCCCTTGGAACCCTTTCCATTAGTTCAAGGCGGCTAAATCGACTTAGGTATTGCTTGATCCATCACATTTTCATGATATTAGGATGAACCACTTTAGGAACTTATGCTTTCAATGTCTCATTTTCATCACCAAATTTGGGGTATTAGAGAATTTTGACGTTATATTCGTTGTTCAGGTGCTTACGTTCCTTTTTATAGGGAAGTGTTTGGTCATGTTGAATTCTTCACTGAGTTACCGTACGCTGTTATTTTGTTTGGAAATGAACATCCTTGGTCTCTATATGTTTACGCTGAGTTTTGATGACTTATGACAAACCTCCACAGCATTTTGGTGCTTGTTCCTTCATTTGATTAGTTTGCTGCAGTACTTCCTTGCAATGTATTTTTAGTTACAAACTTGTACAGATTTTAAGGGCATATGGGAACATAGTAGTGGAAAGAAAGAAGCATGTTCAAATAGTGTGTATTTCAGTAGCTCACTTTATGGGCGTTCATCATATGCAGTGGTTATGCCGATCGTATTCATGAACTGATGACCATATCAAGGGAGCTAATTGTTCAAGATACACCTTCTCTGCGAAGAAATGGGAGTAGGAATTATGTTACCGAAGCTAATTACATCGAGTTTTCTGATGTCAAGGTACTTGAAAAATTATCTGCCATGTTTTGGGTTTGTTTGTTCGTTATTATGTTCTTATTACCCAATTGTCTTCCAGGTTGTTACCCCAACTGGTAATGTTTTGGTGGAGGATTTAACCCTTAAGGTTGAATCAGGATCTAATCTATTAATTACCGGTAATCTCTTTATCTTCAGATCTGTTTGTGCATTCAAAATTCAATCCAGTACTTTATCATTTCCTGTTGGTTATTGCAACTAATGTTTTGTGCCCCCTTCACTTATTCCTGGTATAATATCTTATAAAGCTTCTACCATGCTGATTGTTGCTAGAGTTGTGTCTCCAGTCATCCCCTTGGGGCAGAGTTTTAGTCCTTATTGAAACTTAGGGTTGCTCCTTGGCCCTTGCTTGTACCTAAATAAGGAATTTTGCATGAAGATCTCTGCAGTTTGTTGCAGTATAGATGGTTTTAAAATATTGATTTGCTTATGCATGCTTATGGGTTGAATTTTTAAGATTGGAATTAACTTTGCATTCTCCTTCAAAGGTCCGAATGGTAGCGGCAAAAGCTCACTTTTCCGAGTTTTAGGAGGGCTTTGGCCACTGGTGTCTGGCCATATTGTGAAACCTGGAGTCGGTTCTGATCTCAATAAGGAAATTTTCTATGTGCCGCAACGACCATACACAGCAGTAGGAACCCTACGTGACCAGTTAATCTATCCTCTTACTGCGGATCAAGAGGTTGAGCCACTGACATCCAGTGAAATGGTTGAGCTGTTGAAAAATGTAAGAGTTCTAATCATGTCATTTTTGTCGATGTCAGCATGTGATGGTACTCAGGCATCTCATTTTTCAAATGAGTTATAAAGCCGAAGACTTGCATTTGAATAACTTTTTTGTGGGAACTCCTATGACATTTCTAGGTTGACCTTGAGTACCTATTAGAACGGTACCCAGCTGAAAAGGAGATAAATTGGGGTGATGAACTCTCTCTGGGTGAACAACAAAGATTAGGAATGGCCAGGCTCTTCTACCATAAACCCAAATTTGCTATTCTTGATGAATGCACCAGTGCCGTGACAACTGATATGGAGGAACGCTTTTGTGCTAAAGTCCGAGCAATGGGAACATCTTGCATCACCATATCCCATCGCCCAGCGTTAGTGGCATTTCATGATGTGGTCCTTTCCTTGGATGGAGAAGGAGGCTGGCGTGTTTATTACAAGAGGTTGGGATTTTTGTCACTTAGTAATCGATGTCCATTCATTATGTGAACTGCTGATAGTAATTTATTCTACATTCTCGAAATCTGCAGGGATGATTCTCCAGTTATTACTGAATGTGAAGTTAATACAATGAAGCTTTCTGATACGGAACGCCAAAGTGGTGCAATTGCTGTTCAACGTGCATTTGCCAATATGAGAAAGGTGCTGCTCTCTATGAAAGGACTGAGAACTCTCTTCTTCTTCTTTTTTATGTGAAAGTTTTGTTTTGCTCATGTTATTGAATCTAGCTATGTTTTTTCCACTTGTTAATTGCAATTTTATGTCCAGGATTCTTCATTCGCAAATGGAAAGTCACAATCATATACTTCAGAGTTAATAGCGTCATCTCCCTCTGTGGACCGTGATGTCCAATTGCCTGTCGTTCCACAACTCCAGAGTGCTCCAAGGTTATTACCACTGAGAGTAGCTGCCATGTTTAAAATACTGGTGAGTGTCTTCGGCTGGAAGTAGACTTCTTACTAGTGTCTCATAAATATTTTAGAAATGCTTGTGATGTTTATACAAGGTGGTGGGTTGTGTTTTCAAACTGATTTTGAGCAAGGGTGACTGAAAATGATTTTGTTCGACCTCTTAAAAGAGGGTGAACGTTACCTTTACTCTAATTGGTGGGAAAAGTGTGGGTCCCACCACAAACTAACCTCATTATTACCAAAATGTGTATTGATCTTGTGGACCCTACACAGTTTCCACCAAACAAAGTGAGGGTAATGTCCACCTTCTTTAAATGAGGGTGAACAAAATCAGACTCAGGGTGACTTGAGTACAATCCAGGATTCTTATCTGTATGGATGATTCATTTTTTCCTTTTGATCTTTAAACCTAGCATGTTTGTCCTGTATTTATCAGAACCTCGGGGTTCTAGTTTATCCTATGCTCTCAGAGGACATTTGGAGTTGTGCGCTCCTGTGGAGGCTTTTCTTTTGCATTTAGCTAACTTACTTAGTACTTAGTACTTGTGTTTTGCTGAACTGACTTAGAGTTGAAAACACAACGTAGCACTTGACGGACCAAGTTGAGTTCAGCTATTCTTTTTGGTTTTTTTTTTTTTGTTTCTCCTTGTTTGGTTTATTACCATTACAAAAGTAATTTCCAAAAAATCTATGTATTCTTTTCTTTGCAAATGTTAGTGATTGGAATTCGTACGATGTGTTACACCATTTTTTATTTAATTCGTAAAAAATGACGTGTAAACCTCTCAGCATGAAGTCTTTTCCTTTGCCTGAAGTCTTTAGTGGATACATACCCCTGCCAAAGTTGTGCAATTTTTTTTTGATAAGTGAAAGATTATATTACCAAAAAGGCATTTAGGGAATGCGTATACAATAAAAGACCACACGACAAATAGACCCTATACACTTGCACTCCTATGTGCTTGGAAAAGCTCAAACCAATCTAAAAATTGGTCAAGAGACGAAAAAAAATCATTCTGATATTGATAGATGAAAGACTCATGGATTCCATTTACGTTTGTTGATCAAACGAGAACAACCTTAAATTGGAGAGAGGGTGGTTGTCCAGGTTCAACCCAAGTGCCATGAGCTGACCACATGGAAAAATTAATCAGTGCTCCTCAGGCGCCGCCACGTCCCACATGGTGCCCCAGGCCCCTTTTCCACCACACAATGGTGTGGGGCCCAAAGACAAAGTGTGTAGGTCCTAGGGGCACTAAATAATCCCTCCACAGCATGAGTAAGACAATATCCAGCCCTTAGATTTTTCTGAATCTCAACCATAGCTGTTGACATAATATTGCTCTTAGACATGATATGCAGGAACATAATATCTATATACTAACACATGAATATGCGGAGCATCATCCCATTAAGTGCAACAAACAACACAGTTCCATGTTTAGCGCATGCAGTCTTGTATTTTGGATGCTTGTGGAGTCAAAATGACTGAATGATTATGAAGTCAAGCAACATGATAGGCTTAGTCTCCACTAACTGTTACGTAGGTAATGATTGAAGAAATATTAAAGAGTGAGTTCAACGAAACATTCGACTACCACCGTTACAACTGGGAACGGACTGTATTAGTGAAATTTTAACCAGCACATCCCACAACCGAAAAAGTTAACAAAAAATTGCATTTTGATTTTCGTTATGAGAAAATAGATGAGATCTATAAGATTGATAGCTTCGTTAGGTTAGACAATCTGAATGGAAACTGCTAGTGTGCGATTCTATTAAACTCTGCGCACATGCTTTCTGTATCTATCACCTCTTTGATCATGTATTAATTTTTTGTGAACTTTTTCAGTTATGGAATGTGCTGGCTAAAATTTCAATAATATAGTCTATTCCCCAGTTGTAACAGTGGTAGTCAAATGTTTCGCTTGACTTGGCAATGTTAGTGTGAACTTACTCTTTGATATTTCTCCAATCATTACCTACATAACTGTTAGTGGAGACTAAGTCTATCATGTTGTTTGACTTCATAATCGTTCAATCATTTTGTCTGCACAAGCATCCAGAATACAAGACTGCATGCGCTAAGCATGGAACTGTTGTTTGTTGCACTTAATGGGATTATGCTATGCATATTCATGTGTTCTATATAGATATTATGTTCCTTTATATTATGTCTTACTAAGAGCAATAGTATTCAGTTTGTTATGGTTGAGATTCAGAAAAATCTAAGGGTTGGATATTGTCTTACTCATGTCGTGGAGAGATTATTTAGTGCCTTGGGGCCTACACACTTTGTCTTTGGGCCCCACACCATTGTGTGGTGAAAAAGGGGCCTGAGGCATCACGTGGGACGTGGCAGTGCCTGAGGGGCACTGATTAATTTTTCTTTGTGGTTAGATCATGGAGCGCTTGAGTTGAACCTGGTCACAACACCCTCCTTCCAATTTAAGGTTGTTCTCGTTTGACCAACAAAAGTAAATGGAATCCATGAGTCTTTCTACGGGGAATTCCTTGTCTCATAATTGAAGAAATAGAGATGTTCTTAGAAGCTTTTTTTCCTTTGTTCATTCTGCTCATTTCCTTTCTACTTTTCTGCCTTCATTCTTGTTTCTACAACAGAAGCTTAAGTTTTGCCTGCCTTGGTAATTTTTTACCTTTTGAGCTTCAAAGGTGTGTCATGGCTCTAGCTTATTGCCGGCTGGCTAAATGAGTGCATATATGTATCGCTGGTTATTTATTAGTACATTCTTCTTAAAGCCTTCCTTTTTAACTACAGTCAATTGACTGTATTTTTAAACAGAAGTTTCCATTTCGATCAAAGCATACTGAAAATGGTTCCAATATGCCACTGCTGTTTAGCTTTTCCTTTCTGTGGATGTTTGGCAATACGTCTAATAGAAGGCAATATTTATTGTCCTCGTCATAACAAAAGGCACCACATTAAGACCAAAAAAATTGAGCAAGATATATAAATCCCCTCATAAGGAGCAGAGGAGGGGCGTAAGGTTGGGAAAACTGGTCTGAGTGCTTAATTGCTTATCGTAAGATGACATTACTAATTTATCACCTGAATTTCTACATATTGCACTTTGGTTGTTCTATTGGTTAGATCAGTCTTCTTTCTGTTGTGATACTGTCCTAATTCATCGCAATATTGGTTTTTTTTTTTTTTACAGCATCGCCATATTTTGTTGATTATTGTTATTTGGTGTTCTTGAGAACATCAACTGTAGAATCCTTATTTGGAAAGATATGTAGGCCTCAATTCTAGTACTGGGGCCCCCTTTGGCCAAATTTTTGGCGCCGTCTTTTTGGTTATTTTCTATTAATTCTTGCTAGATTTGGGTCAAATTTTTACATCACATCGTTTGTCTCGAGGAGTGGAATTGAATTTTTTTAATAATATTGACCACAGTTGGGGAAAAAAAGTACATATAAGATGACAAAAAGACCCCAAAAGTTAGTCAAAATGATGTAAAAATTTGACCCAAATCTAATAAGTAGAGAAAAAAACCAAAAAAAAGGACTGCGCCAAAAAGTTAGGCCAAAGGGGGCTTCAATCAATCAGTAATTTAGCTTATCTTCATGAGTTAATTGACATTACTGCTCTTTCCCTGAATTTTAATTTGTTCCGCTGTTTCTTTTGTTTCTCTCATATCTCGAATTGTCCGAGCTGATGAAACGAACACTCTTAACGTGCAATTTTGATCCTTGCTGCTGCTTGTTTAGGTACCCACAGTGCTTGATAAACAGGGAGCACAACTCCTTGCAGTTGCTTTACTTGTGATCTCGCGAACGTGGATATCAGACCGCATTGCCTCTCTAAATGGTTTGTCTTTCTCTTCTTTCTTCGTTCTTATTTAAAGCAAATATTGAATTCCTTGATTAAAGCTATTTTTTTTAGGTACCACTGTAAAGTATGTCTTGGAGCAAGATAAGGACGCCTTCATTCGGTTGATTGGTGTCAGTGTTCTTCAGAGTGCTGCATCTTCTTTCGTTGCACCTTCTTTGAGGTAAACTATTCCTTGCATGCATTGGATGGAACTCATGACTGGCTTCTTTTCAACTGGAAACTTGTAATTGCATTCGATTAGCATGGGTCTATTCATATGTCACATTTGGAATTCTGATAACCTACCTCCTTCATCCTGAACTCAATAGGCATGGTGATTGACAATTTGAGAAATTTGTGCCTAAATTCTCCCATGTTTGATCATTTCATGTCTAATACTAAATATTAATCTTTTTTCCTGATAATTTGAATGGGAATGATCTGATCAAATAAGAACAGTTTTTCTTCTTAATGAGCTTAGTTATGAAATTGGCTGATGCAATGAATTATTTCCAATTCATGTTTATCAAAAAACGAGAAGAGGTTTCTGAGAAACTCAGATCCTTTAGATGGTCAAATTGGTGCTAAAGCTTTTTAATATCTTAAGTTTGTCGCACAATGGAGGTCTTCATCTCTAAATCCTTGTTTGGTGTTTCTTGTTCTTTAGACACTTGACAGCGAGGCTTGCCCTTGGATGGAGGTTTCGGTTGACACAACATTTACTGAAGAACTACTTGAGAAAGAATGCATATTACAAGGTTATTGTGATATAGGATTCCCTTGTCCCGTTTAATTTGTCATATTTATCTCAGTGGAACTTACAATTTGAATTGTTCTGTTGCTAAGCCATGCTTCATTTTCCTTCCCTAAAAGATGCTATCGCACCATTTATTGTTCATTAGCTACTTTTCCATATGCTGGACCACCCTTTTTAAATTCACGCAGTACTCTGCGAAAAGTTATATTTTTCTAGTGCATTGAATTCATGCGGTACTCTGAATTTTAGAAAAGATTTTGGCTTCTGCTTTTGATCAATGATATATGAGCTGTACGCTTTCAAACTTTAGGATGCCAGATGATTTAGATGTTGTCAAAACGATGGCAATTGTGTCTTTTTGCAGGTGATCCACATGTCGAGCATGAATATTGATGCAGATCAGAGGCTAACTCAAGACCTTGAGAAGTTAACCACTGACCTGTCAGGGTTGGTTACGGGAATGGTAAAGCCATCTGTTGACATTTTATGGTGAGTGTGTTTGCAATTATGATTGTCTTCTTTTTTGGGGTTAGGGTGAGCTTTCTATTGATTCATTAGAAGTATTTGATATGTGGAGATAACCGTAAATGTTCTTATCTCAATAAATGTGCAATTCTTTAGGTTCACCTGGAGAATGAAGCTGCTGACTGGAAGGAGGGGAGTTGCCATTTTATATGCTTATATGTTACTTGGTCTAGGTTTTCTAAGAAGTGTTGCTCCTGATTTTGGTGACCTGGCCGGTCGAGAACAACAACTTGAAGGAAGCTTTAGGTCATTTTATATTTGCTACTGTTCTTATTTTAAGAGCTATGTTGCTGTAAACAGCAGTCTGACCTACTATATCACGTATTAATTAGGTTCATTCACGAGAGACTGCGTACACATGCTGAATCTGTTGCATTTTTTGGGGGTGGTGCCCGAGAGAAAATGGTAGGTTTCTTGAATTTGATATTATTCCCGATGTTTCAAGTTTGGGTCTGATAACAATGTTCATGAGTTACTTCATTGAGTTTGATTTTTTTGGCAGGGTTCTTGAATGCCTATATTTGTTGTTGAAAATGGCTATTTATATTTCACAGTCGTTAACGAGTTGATCTTATAGTCTTCTATTGTATATCGCTTGCCCAGCCTCAGTAGTGGCTTTCTCAGGTATTGTTTTTAGGGGGATGCGATTCTCATAGTGCATTGGGTGCTTTTTCGGTTAATGTAAGGAGTTATTGAGCTGTAATTTGCAAGTGAGAGAAGATAAGGCTGTTTGAGGAGCTTGTACATTGAAATGTTGAATTGATAGGTCTATCCTTCGGACATGTAGTGCATTGGAAAATCATAGCAAGTATATTGAGATTATTGTCAGAATCGTTGTATGCAGGATGATGTATCACAAATACATTGTACATCAATATATGAAAATATCCCAATATACTACGACTTCCTTACCATGTATGTAACTGTTGAATGCCGATTCTGTGTATCCTAAAATTTGGAGTTTGATGTGTCCGACCCATAGATATACACCTGCACCTGAGTTCCCATAACATAGGTTTTCTTCTGTAAGAAGTGTTATTTCAATGTTTGGGCTTGTTTTCAATATTGGTCACCGTTCTTTGATGCTGTGAGGAATGTATCTCCATCTCAGTCTTCGAATGGGACAAGAAGAAAGGCCAGAAACTGTTTTCTACAGAGGCCAGTGTCTTCTACTTGAAGAATATAAATGTACGATATGAAGTTGGATATATAATAAAAATCATGGTTCAGCATATTATTGTCATTAATTTATCCTGGAGCCCACCTCTTTGCCAAAACACTTTATCATCCTGATATTTTCTAGTGGTGCTCTTTGTGACGAGCAGATGGTCGAATCAAGATTCCAGGAGCTTCTTGATCACTCTAAGATACTTCTTAAGAAGAAATGGTTATTTGGTATACTTGATGACTTTATCACCAAGCAACTCCCGCATAACGTTACCTGGGGCTTGAGCTTGTTGTATGCTATGGAACACAAGGGAGACCGGGCCTCGACTTCCACTCAAGGTGAGTACAAGTAGAATATTGGTGAACCTGGAGAGGTAATGATTCCTTTATTGAGAATATGAAGGTTGCTTGTTTTGTACTTCTAATTTTTGTTCAGGCGAGCTGGCTCATGCACTGCGTTTTTTAGCATCTGTTGTATCTCAAAGCTTCATGGCTTTTGGTGATATTCTTGAACTACATAGGAAGTACCTTGAACTCTCTGGGGGTATAAATCGAATTTTTGAGCTGGAGGAGCTTCTTGATGTTGCTCAAAAAGGTGCATCCCTTGTCTCTTCTTTTTGCAAGTTTTTGTGTTCCAATGACACTGGGTACAACTTTTTCCTAGGACGTAGAAATCTTTGGATCCTCTTGCTATGTTTTTGGTGTCTTAGTAGAGCTTGTTGGTGTAACGTATTTTCAGGCCAAACCTTGAAGGGGTAATGTACTTTAATCTATCCAAATAAAAATAGAACTAGAGCCTCTGAAGTAGGAGCACTTGGGCAACAGAACTAGAGCCTCTGGAGCATGGTTTAAATCGCGGTGTCACTGTGTCAGTCGGCATAACGGTCGAGCGCGCGAGCAACGGATATCGGGAGTGTCGGTCAATGTGTAATGGCAATCGGACACTACACTCGTGAATTTTTTTCAAGCACTAGCAAATGCTAAAAAAATTTATTGACACACATGCTCTAACCTTATTTATGACCAAATTGAATGTTTTAAGCAATATATAGAGTCTGTAAGTAAGAACAAAAAAAAAAAAAAGAACAGCTGTTCTCAGTCTTCCGTAGGCGTTACGGACTTCTATGCAATGCGTAATGGTTGATACGCACGTGCATTTTTGCAACGCCGCTATTTTCACCCCCGTAACGGTTTCAGACCTTTGAAATCCGTTACCTAACGATCTTTATGTTACGTAACGGCCGTTTTTAAAGCCCTGCTCTTTATTGTGAGCCATTTGAATTCTTTTCCTAATTCCCATGTTTAGATTTTGAATGCTATCCAAAAGTTTAGAAATAACATTGCAATAATAAACGTAATAAAGCACAGGATTAGAGGGAGGCCAAGTAGAATTTGGGGTTAAGTTGAGTAACTGGGACGAGGCTGGCTGAGTTAAGTTGGGTTCCTCCACACATAAATTTATTACTTCCCAGAGAAAAAAAGAGAAATTTCTGTATGACATACACTTTGAGTGTGTTCTTTGGTGCGCACGTGCTGCTATATTCTTAGTCAATAGGAGAAGAGTACGGAAGCAGTCAAACTGGTGATGGAGGCGGCCAGTGTGAGCAATCAAACCCTAATCCTTTGATACTGCAATATAATGCAAAAAAGAAACAAAAGATCTTGTGTATTGCTAACGTAAGTTATAGAGTGTTACTGATAATTAGGTTGAATAGAGAGACTTTGGTGGAACCTAGGGGACATAAAGTTTGAATTACCATTGGGGAAGAGCATAGATGACAATTACCACAAAGTATTACTCCATGTTCAGTGTTCCGGTATTGTAAACGAAAAATATAAACTTTTGTGATTATTACCTCCATTGTTTAGTCAAGTTTAGTGGTTTTTAGTCAAATTGAAACTCGTGATTTGTGCATTCCTGCTGATTAAAGTCATTGCTCATACAGATGATCCGGTTGCTTTTGATGAATTGCCAATTCAGTTGACAGAACCTCTCTCTACTGATATCATTTCCTTCTCCAAGGTTGATATTGTTAGCCCCGCACAGAAAATGCTGGCTACAAAGTTGACTTGTGATATAGTTCCAGGGAAAAGCCTGCTTGTTACTGGTTAGTGTTATATCCTTAGATCAAGTTGTGCTGCAATTACAACTCTGATAATATGCAATTTTGAAGGTCCAAACGGGAGTGGGAAAAGTTCTGTCTTCAGAGTCCTTCGAGGCCTTTGGCCAGTTGTCAGTGGAAGACTTGTCAAACCATCTCAACAGCTTGATGAAGAGTCTGGATGTGGTTGTGGCATCTTTTATATTCCGCAGCGACCTTATACGTGCTTAGGAACTCTAAGGGATCAAATCATATATCCACTCTCTCTCGAGGAAGCAGAGGAAAGGACCTTAGCTTTGTATAGAAATGGTAAGTCTCCCTATATCTGTTATTTTTTTGGAGTTTTTAAATATCCATCCTCGAATCTCATCTCACGTAAGTATTCATCTGGTACTTTGTGAACAGTTATGTTTTCATCCTTCCAGATGATGAATTACCTATCTTACCCGTTTAATAAGATAATCATATGTATGTATATATTTTTCCCCCTTAATTAGTGGGATTGTAGTAATTATAGTTACCTAAAATCAGGGCATCATTAATGGATATGAATGGGGAATTTTGAATTCTCAATTCATAATTTTGTGAATTTCATGAATTTTCCATTATTCCACCGGTATAAACCTTGAATCATGAATTTCATGTTATTTAGCATTTCATGAATTTCATGTATTTTCATAAATTCTACCGTATAAACCATGAATTGAGGATTTCATGGTTTATTTAGGATTTCATGAATTTCATGAATTTTCGTAAATTCCACCGTAACACTATGAATAAAATAAACCATGAAATTATAAACAAATAAACTATGAAATACATTTGAGACCATAAAATAAACCATGTTATCAAATGTCTCAAACCGGAAGAACCAAATAATCATGAAATTCTAAATAAACGCTGAAATCTAAAACCATCAAATCCTAAACCACTGAAAGATTCACAAAAAGAATCACAAACAAAAAGATTCACAGCCCTTTTTCGGGTTTTGCATTTCAAGCACACCCTAGAAGTTGCACTGTCAAGAAACGTGATCTAAATATGGCTAAGAACGCGTTTGCTACTCCGTTTTTGTCGTCGTCGGAGAGGAGTATCGCGTCATGGAAATATTGTCGCTGGTGGAGTTTTTTTGCTACCAGAGAGCCGTCGCGCGTAATTAGCCGGCATAGGGATTTGTGGAGAAACAGATCTGATCTGATCTGATCATATCATGCATCTTCCCCATGTGCTGCCGCTTGAAGCTCGCCCCTCGCTAGGATTTGGGGGATTCATGTCGTCGTCGCTTTATTTCAAAATCTGCAAATGGAAATGGAAGATTTTGGAAGGGTGGGGTGGGTTTAAATGGTTTTCGGAGGTTAGATGTATCTCCCAAAAATTTCGGGATTGAAATCAATGGGAATCAACGGAAATCACGGGATGGGACGGGGAGGATATGTTTTGGTCCCGCTCTTCCGGTGCTATATATGTGTGTGTGTATTAGGGGCACTGTTGGTTTTAAAAAAATTACAGGATGAAAACATAAGTGCAAAAAAAGTGCCGGATGAAAACTTACACAGTGTTGAATCTGAGGACTATTCTTTAAGTCTCCCCTCTGGTGCTTCTGATTTCCACTTTTGAACATGCTTTGTTTGTTGTTTTGGTGGAAATCTCCCTGCCATCACTCCGGTATAGTTGTCGTAACGGAAGTCTTTCTTGTCCTTGGCCCCCATCTGATCTGAAAATTACCGAAGTTCATAGAGAACCTGGTTTCTTCCATTCAACAAAAAGAGACTTGAACCAAAGAAAGTGGTCAAGTTTTGACACATAGCAAACCAAAGCCCACCCAGTTGGTTCTTGTTAAGCAAATTCAGGCTTTGGTTTGCTGATTTGTTAATTCTTGACCTCTTTCTTATTGTTTAATTATTTGGTCGCCAGGCGCAGCGGGAGCGGGAGCGGGAAAGAATCCTTCTGTAGTCTAGGTCTTGAAGGACATTATTTTGAGTCTTTCTTCTGCCCCTTGATCTAGCCATAACTGCTTTTTACCCGTTTGTGGACACCAACCACTTTTCACCAGTTTGAGAGGTGCAGCTCAATCTTGCCAAGGGACGATGTAGACGTAGTCTTTAAGAAATTGAGTACGGTACTGGAGTGATGCTTTTGTCTCCCCAAATCTCATACAATTTTTTTGGTGTCTGAACACCTGCTTGCTTTCTGGATGTTATGACCCCCCTCAAATCTCTCATAAATTCAAAGCACCACAGTTTTGGGCCTTATGTTGGTTTATATGCTTATGAGTTTTAGAATTGTTTCTATGTACATTATTGGTGGCATAATGATGCTAAATTCAGGTGAAACGTCAGTTCCCCCCTCAACTATTCTTGATGCGCGTTTAAGAGCGATTCTAGAGAATGTTAAATTGCTCTATCTCCTGGAAAGAGAAGGTGGTTGGGATACTAGCCAGAACTGGGAAGACATCCTCTCTCTTGGAGAGCAGCAGAGATTAGGCATGGTAAGCTTCACTTAAACATGTACCTCCTTGACCCCATTATTGTTCGAACAATAATATTCTCCAATCTGACATGGATCGTTTTAACTTCTTGTTGACATGATATTTTCTGTTTTTCAAGGCACGCCTCTTCTTTCACAAGCCAAAATTCGGCATTCTTGACGAGTGCACCAAGTATGCAACAAAACGACGTCGTAGTTTTTTTTCATTCCTCCTCCATTCTTTCGTGATATCTCATTCTTTCATTTCAATGATTTGCTAATTGCAGTGCCACTAGTGTTGATGTCGAAGAGCACCTTTATAGGCTAGCACGTGAAATGGGGATCACTGTTGTTACCTCCTCCCAGGTAAGTAAATGATATTAGGGAGCCCGAAAGCATGGCCACCGTTAGTTTGTGTTGCACTGAAGTTTGTGGATTTCTTAAATCAATTGCCTTCTAGAATGTATTACTATACAATTTAGCTTGCTCTACTACATCATAATGTGACAGATTAATCTCCTACAAACTTTTTAACACACATGACATATTACTCTTAGATCACCAAATGGCCCACAACTTTAAGATGTTAGAAAATTTGCCCAATGATTTATATCAAGCTATTTCAACACCCTTCATCACATGCAACCCCATCTTGCAAATGGGGATACAAACATAGAGAGAAACAAAATGACGAGGTGAGAAGCATAAACCAAAAGGGAGACAAATGTGAAAGAAGAGACTTGGAACTCTTAGACATCCAGAGACTAATGCTTTCATGCTTTGTTAGATCACCAATTGTTACAACAGTTCATGCACATGGACTGGGTCCGGGGTTGGGTGCTGATATGTATGTGACAATGCGTCATAGTGTCTGTCTGATTTATCTAATAACTTGATCCCAGGGACACCAAGAGGTTTGATTTCATTATGACTAAATATTATTTTATTTTTTTCCAATGTAAACCATGCTTAATACTAGATACATAATACGTTTAAAGGAATGACCCGTGCAAAGTTTTATGTAAACATGGCAATCAGCCACATCACTCCGAATTTAGGAGAGTCCCTATAACTAAGCATGCTACGATGGCAAAACGTCACTCATTGATATCCTTGGATATCTGCTGTGATACACTTATTTTGTTGTTTCATATGTTATCCATTTTTTCTGGCTGATATAGCCAGTTCTTTTGCTTCTCACAGCGTCCCGCTTTAATACCGTTCCATTCGACGGAACTACGATTCATTGACGGTGAAGGCAAGTGGGAGCTTCGTGCAATTAAGCAGTGAGTTGATACTGTCAATCACCATTTCTGCTATTTTCTCTTATACAATTCGTCGTCATGTCCTGGATGTGTGGTGCTGCGAGTCACTTTCAAATTTTGCTGTCCAACGGCTACTTTGGTCACTGCACGCGCACAATTAGGGCCGGAAAGCAAAGCTTAGCATACCAGAAAGGTGTTCTGTTTCTTAGTACCATATTAGAGATTATACATTCTTATTTATTGAGTTATATTTAGCATTATGTATAGGCATTTATTTGCTATGAATAGCTGGTTCTTGTATGTTGTAAAAAGAAAAGAAAACTCGATGCTTAAATCATTTTGGTTTTCCCCATAAATAAAATAACTACCAGGGAAACCTGGGGGCTCTCTCTCTCTCTCTCTCTCACACACACACACACCTTTTTGAGTTGAAAGTTTACAAGTTGTAGACTGAAAAGGGCCAGCTAGTGCATGAGGCTTCCTCTATCGATTAGTATTTCTTAACTTAGCACAAAAAAAAAAAAAGAAAAAAGATTAGTATTTCTTAAATTATATTGCTAAATTGTAATTCTACTTTTTATATATTTCTTGAAATAGACAAATACACAAAGTGAACCAAAGCGACCCAAAATCTACTCCCCAATCCTCTCGATAAGGAAACGACACCCAGCGGCGTAATAGTTTGGATACAGGAAGTAAGTTCGATATATAGTCACGAATGAATAGGAATTTGCCTTTTTTGACGAGCAAGGTAATCGCATTTATATAGTAAAAATACAAAATACAAAGAACAGAAATTCCATCGGTTCGAAAATACAAGAAAAACAATAACAAATACAATGTCGTTGTTGGAACCCAGGAGGAGGGTAGAGAGTCCATGGAATTTGCCTTTTATGCATGGAAGATAGTGTGCTGTTAGTTTAAAAAAAATTGAGGAAAGGAAGGAAACAAAAAGCAGTCGTCTCGGGTTCCAAAAAATTGCAACACTTGTGCTTTGTTTGGAACATATGGAAAGAAAGGGATACGAAGAGTAAGTTAAGAATATTTCCCTCCATTTTTTTGGTTTGAGAGGAAAGATGAGAGAAAATGGCAAAAAGATGGGAATGATGAAATCCTCACAACACCCCTCCCCCTCCTCCCTCCTTTTTCTCCCATTTTCATTCGTAATTATTTTTCTTTCTCTTCCCTCACTTTTCACAAGTTCCAGCATTAGTTTTTAGCTTGCTATTTGAAACCATCAGAGATGCTCTAAAGAGATTTTGTTTACTTGAACCCCTGCATCATTGTTGACTCTTAGCTTTTAAATTCCGGCAATGTTTGTGACAAAAGAAATGCTAACGAGATCCTCAAAGGTCTGAGATATAGGAGTTTGAACTTAGCAATAAAAAAAAAAGATAGTATAGGAGTTTGATATCTCTGAAGTTTCAGGGTTCGAAATCTTTTGAGTGCTATCAACTTTTGTGGGGTCAGTTTTTACAGGAATTTCCTCCGATTTTTTTGTACTCACTACTAGTGGACAATATATAGGATTAGTTCAGGTGCGCGTAAACTAGTTTAGACACCCAAAATCGTGTAAAATTATGTGAAAAATAAATTGAAATCAAATCATGGAATAAATTGATTTCTCAACGATGAAAGTTGGTCGATGTCACCAACGACCCCCAATTGGCATTGTTTCACAATTTAAGGACAAACCAAGTAGAGAAACTAGGTTTGTTGATCTGTAGCTGTAGGACCCCGGTGCCTAGGCGGTTGCAGATGTTTATATGTTGTCTCCCACATGGAAGTCAGAAGACCTGATTTATTCCGAAGCACAAAAAAGAAAGAAAGAAAGTCAATAGCCTTAATATTTCTTGTCCCCATTAAAGTTGAATACATTTATGACCACGCTCATTTTTACAAACAAATTTGCACACTCATTCTATAAGTATTACCCAACGAGGATTGTCTTCACTGGCCAGGGGTTTGATCCCACCCTAGAGATGTGAGTTCGATTTTCGGGGGCAAACTAAACATCTGAGAGGTGAAAGTCCATGTGGGTAGCCTCATGGGCGCGTCCAGTGGTCCACCCTCCTACTTGCTTCTAATTGCTATCTGTGGGTGTTAGTTCCCTCTGACTAGCCTTAGGTGGATCTCATTCCCGTTTGGCTGTGGGGATACATCCTATGTTGTCAAAAAAAGAAAGAAAAAAGAAACAAGTATTGGGATCCATTGCACCACCAATGTGTGTGGAGCCCAACCCATTAACTATGTGAGTGTATATGTAAGTTTGTAAAGTAGTTGTAGTTGTAGAGCGATTGATAGAATTCGCTTCAATAAATGTTAATGTTGCTTTTAGGTTGTGTTCTACTAACTAAAATAAGTAATACTTATTTTTTGAATAATGTGGAACAAGGACATTAAGGTCTGCGAATGTGTAATGCTTAAGAAAATGAACATTTTTTCACTAATGGGAGTATCATTTACCATAAACTCTTCAGCAGAACCATAAATTTTTAGAGAAAAAGAAAAAAAGAAAAAAAATATTGTCCAGATGTGAGCATGAATGAACGCTATGTTCTTAAAATTTAACAATCATATAATGGTGTGTGTTTGGACTATACTATTAAGCGTCTTTTCATTCATCTTCTCCGAATTTTTTTTAGATTCACGTTAATACTTTTTTTAAAATTAATCACGTCAGGAGAGTGAAACATGGATGGGTCAGGGCCGGCCCTGACTTTTCGAAGCTTAAGGCCAAAAGGCAAAGATGAGGCCCTTTACGAACTTTTGTAAACAACACATAAAGTAGATAAGTTACTTTCCCGAAATAAATTCAAGTATTTATCAACAAAAAAATCTTAAATAGTAACCCAAAAAATGACGTTTCAAAAACATCACTTAAACGTAATCCTAAAAGATATAACTGAATATTGTAAAATTTTGAAAGCATCACTTAAATATTACTCCCTCCGTCCCTAAATAAGCATCCAACGTGCACACCTAGGTATTTAAAAAGATGCATTTTTTATTAAAAAAATTCAACTTATTTTCACAACTTAAAAAAACTCATTGATGTCTATTAATTTTGTGAAAAAAAAAATTGATTCTTTTAACGAAAAAATGCATCTTTTTAAAGATTTAGATTTGTGCACCGGATATTTATTTAAGAACGAAAGGAGTACTATACTCTTTTTGTAATTTTTGCCAAAAAGAAAAGAGCGAAGTGATTTTGGCCGTATAATGAATTTTACCGAAAGCCTCTTCATCTTTGAAAGCATCTTCTAGCTTGGAAAATTTTATTTTGAAACATTCAAATCGCTCGTACAATTTAACTTGTACGCAGTTAAAAAAAAAATGACAATATTCATCGCTTTTACCTCATTATGTATAAAATTTTTTTTTTTTTTTGATCCTCCATTATGTATAATTTTGCTTTAGAATTTTACTGTTGGTACCAAAATAGGACCCTTTATAATTTGGGGCTTATGACTTTAATCGAGAGCCGTCACTGCATGTGGCTGTTCAATTGAGATTCTATCGAGGAAAGGACCCATTCCAGTTTGTTCGGACCAATTTGATCCATTTGTTTGCATCCGAACCATCCAAATCTGTTCTGGGTGTTTTAGATATTTTGTAATAAAAATAAATCCGAACAAATTTGAGCCGTTTAAAACATTTTTTGACGATTTGAATGCAACAAATGGACCAAATTGGACTAGATCCGATCCCTCTATGGAGAGAGCGATTTGGATGGGTTAAAGTCTAAAAGATGAATGATCAAAAAAAAAAAGTCTAAAAGATGCAATCAGCATTTACTTCTATTTTCAAAGTTTAGGTGTTATCAAAGAGTATTGATCAACTTTTAGCTTAATAGGTTAGGTACCACGTCAACATAGTACTCGTAAATAACCGAAAGTGAAGTGAGAAAATATCAAAGAATCTGGCCTTGGACTACAAAGGTGTGGTCCAAGCGATCGCAACCGTCGAATAATATTTTCAATTGTTCAGTTTTGTTTTTATATTCTTATTGGTAAAAAATTCAACAAATTTAAACCATTGATTATCAAGATGAATTTTTCAAATTGAACTGCACACGCTTCTTTGTAGTTGATTGCAGAGAAGCCGGATCCAATATGAAATTGCCGACGGCCCCTTTTTATTATTATTATTATTATTGTAG
>BPLS01000157.1:223920-237994 GCA_019656275.1 Rhododendron kiyosumense | reverse complement strand
ATAAGCATGAAATTCTCTTGAAAATTCATTTCCTTCCATGTCAATTTTCTAAGCAGTCTCTACCACACTCAATTACATAATATACTTCCTAAAACAAATGCTCTAGAAAGGAAACACAATAGATTACAACTCAACTAACGGGCTACAAATCAAAAGAGATTTTTGTCATGGGATTTGCCAAAATATAGACCTTACATATTCCACTAGTAGTCTTAAACAATGTTGCTCATTGATGCTGATATTATCACTCTTTTTTTTAAAGAGTTCAAGATGCCAAAAATGCCTCTTAAATAACAGGTATCTGGAGCATAAAAAGTTAGCTCATGGATCGCACCGCCAAAGTAGTTCAAAGTTCATTAGTAAATACGTAGCTATTTTTTTTCCCCATTGAAATTAGCACGTAAATTATAAGTAGCAGAGGACTAGTTTTGGGGTTTCTATTTGAGCAAATCGCAACAAATGTTTTTTTTTTTGGGTGCATGTGTGACGGGGCATGGTGATGAATCAAGGCAGCCATTGAAACTTTGTTTCCTAATAACCACCACCAAGGTGAGATATTCATAGCGATGGGTTTTATTGGTAGACTATTATACAGTTAGGAGGAAAAATGGGTGACAAGAAAAAGAGGTGAAGAGAGAAGGAATAGAAGTGGGAGGTCAAGTAGAGGAATTTTTTTTGGACTCTTCGGTTATAGAGATAGGTCAACCCGTAACATAACCTCTCTTTTTAAAATGTTTTGATGGCATTCAAAAAACCTCCCTCGTTGGGGTGGGAAAAATTCATTCATCTTGCACTGTTGCCCTCCAAAGTCCATTGGGATTTCCTGCCCCAAATGATCGGAAGAGGCAGAAGAGATTTCCCCAAATTATTGTTGGTATTTTGGATGTTTTAGAAGTTAGAAACGGCAACAAAGCGGGGTTAGTGGAGTTAAGGAGGACATTTGTTGGCCAAAAGGGGGTGGGACAGCAATTGGGGGCAGAAGATCCGAGTCCTCCTAATACCCTTGGGGGATTTAAGTGAATATAGAATGGAACAAGACTCGGAAGAAAAGTTTCCTGAGTTTTGAGAGAATCGGAAAACTCACATCAGCAATGGAGTGGGATCTAGTCATTTTTCTGCTGGCAATTAATCAGGGGGATTTGAGTGGGTGGTCAACTATGTTAAATTTGCGAATGGTTCGAACCATTTAATGAAATCATTTAAACCATGAAACCAAAACTAATGACAGAGCTGACACAGACTTTTTAGGGGCGTGAAGTTAAAAATTGGGCATCTTTAGTTAGACTATTACAATGGGAGAATCGGGGATACTATAGTGTGGGGATGCACTACAGGGTATAGTGTGACATCTCAATCGTCTATTTTGGCAATTGTCGAGATGAGATCTAGAACATTGATTGCCGAATGGATGGCTCGGATGTTGCAATACACCGATGCACTATAGGAATTAAGGGTATCAAAATTGGGGGGCCTTTAAAATCTGAAAATTTTTGGGGGCCCGTAAGCCGCATGCTCTGGGGAAGATGCCACAAGTGGTTTTGGTATTTTAAAGCTGCTGCAGGTATAGATGTTGTTGGGGTGCATATCAAGTCTGTTTTGTTTCTGCTGACTGTTGTAGCTGCATGTTTGTCTCTCTTTTTTTCTTCTGATTTTCTATGAATGTTTGATACCAATAGTTCGATTTTTTATGTTTCAGGCAATTGTGCAATAGCAGCATCTGCTCAGTGTGTCAATGCCATGTTGGTGATGAAGAAAGGAGTGCGAAGTCATGTGAGATTGAGACCGAGTTTGCAAGAGATGTTGAACCAAATGTAGGATAAATTTTTCGATACTATCACGACGAGTCAGAAAAGGGTGAGAGTCCGTTCCGCTCTTGCAACGTGGAGACCGTATTTATGTATATTCAATACTTTAGGGTGGGTACAAGGACTATTAAACAAACACCATAACTTCAGAACAAGTATGTATACTTTCATTGATTATTACTTTTTAAGAAACAATCTTTCATGTTAGAATTTTACGTTTGACTAGTTTCTTTTTTCTTTTTCTTCCCTCCAGACCCCAAGAATTTGGTTAGGCTCCAATACCTACGCGGGGTTGAAGAAAACTCCTGGACAAGGTTTCAATTTCATAAAGTTGACGAATCCAAAGTTAACATTTTCGAAATTTTCAACAAGCATCCTGTTGTTGGATTCTTAAAAATATGTCCGTTCTTTACTTGTCAGATACCTATTCTTTTTTGCTTATTTTTTAGTACGTGCTTGAGACTAGCAAAAAATAGACATATTTTTAAGGATCCTACTATGGGATGCTTGTTGAGAATTTCGAGAATGTTGAAGTTTTCTTCAATTTTGTGAAGTCGAAATCTCATCCAGGGGGTTTCTTCAACCCCACGTAGGTCGACGTAGGTATAGGAGCCTAACTAAATCCTTGGGCCTGGAGGGAAGAAAAAAGGAGGAGAAGAAAACTAGTAAAACATAAAATAGACGTTTCTTAAAAAGTAATTATCAATGGATGTATATACATACTCGTTCTGGAGTTATGCTGTTTGTTTGATAGCCCTTATACAGGTGAAAGTCTTCAAGTCCCACTTCAAAGTAATGAATATACATAAATGCGGTCTTTGCATTGCAAGAGCGGAACGAGCCCTCACCCTTTTTTGGCTAGTTGTGATAGTATTAGGGAATTTTTTTCCTGCATTTGGTTTGACATTTCTTGCAAACTAGGTCTCAACCTTGCATGACTTCGCACTCCTTCATCACTAACATGGTACTGACACATTGAGCAACTGCCGCTTTTGCACAATTGCTCAAAAAATAAAAAGTCAAACTATTAATATTAAACATTCACAGAAAATTAGAAGAAAAAAAATTACATGCAGCTATAACAGAAACAAAGTAGACTTGATAAGCACCCCAACATCTATACCATTAACATTTTTGAAACACCAGAACTTGTGGCACATCTTCCCCTGAGCATACGACTTTAGACCCCCAAAAATTTAGACCCCCAAAAATTTGAAAATGCTAAGGACCCTCCCAATTTTGGTACCATTAAATTCTATAGTGCACCGGTGTATTGGTGTATTTTGGCATCTGAGCCATCGGCAATGAATGGTCCAAATCTCATCTCGGCAATTGCCGACACAGATGGCTGAAATGTCACACTACACCTTGTAGTGCACCCCCACACTACATGATCCCCAATTCCCCCTTTGTAATAGTCGCAAAAGATGCCCAATTTTTTCACTTTAAGCCTCCTAAAAATCAGTGTCGACTTTGTCCTTAAAAATTAGTGTCGGCTCTGTCAATTAGTTTTGGTTTAAATGGTTTCCATAAATGAACGATTCGCAAGTTTAACATAGTGGACTACTCCCCCTCACTTAAATCCCCTTGATCAATCGCAGGATCCCACTCCATTGTTGACGTGATGTAGACACCCTATTCTGGACCATCCGGATCAGCACGTTTTCGGTCTTTTCGCTCATTATTTTTGGCCCCAATGATGATGAACGGTCGAGAACTTCCCAAGGTCGAAGGAAGGTCGTGAGCTTTGTGTGTGGGACCCTCCTCTTTCAAACCATTTCAAACCCCTTCAAAACCCTTCAAATCCAGAGCCAAATAAACCTCAGCAGGCCACACCTGGCTTACGCCACCCTTTCCTTGGCGTGCGCCAGCATTTTGCCACGTGTTGGACATCGACCGTTGACCGAGTTTGACCTGGCGCACGGTGGCTTAAGGGTGGCGTACGGAGGGGTCAAGGCCGGTCAAATCACCGCTTTTCTGTCACGTGCTCGAAATTTTGTAACTGCCACAGTACACTGCAGAACCCCCCTGATCATTCCTCTGCAGGCCCGTCCCCCTCTCTCTCCTACATACCCCATCAATGCAAGTCCCATGCATTTAATGCATGGGAGCTCCCTTCTTAACCTAACCCAGCCCCATTTAACCTCAGCTGATCACCCTGATCTCAGTCCCTCTCTCCTCTATAAATGCCAACCCTTGCATTCATTTGCAAGGGTTAAGCACATTAACTCTCCAAGCCCACTCACTCCCTTCCTCCCCTCTCTCTTATTCACTCATTGAAAGAGTAAGGGACAGACCCATACACTCCTCTCCACTGATCAATCACCACACAGCCTCCATCTTCAACCCCCAAAGCTCACCTTCTCCCTTTCATCTCTTGCACAAAAAGGTATACCACCTTTGTGGTGCTTTCTGTTTTCAGACCCTGAGGGGAACCAGAAAGGTTCTGGCTAGTAACTGATACTAGACCAGGCCTTCCTCTGGTAAAATAAATCAGTCGTGATGGACTATCTATGGCGCACGCCAACTATTCTATGCCGTACGCCAGCTCTGGCTGTATGAGCACAGTTGGCGTGGGGATCATGGAGAGTCTATTTAGTGCTTTTTTCCTTTATGTCATCACCATAGCATGCTAATAACCAGTTTATTGTTTTCTGTACTTTAGAGCTTTTAATGTAGCTTTCAATACTCGTACTGTCTTTACATTTTAAAGGCCTCTGGGTTACTTCTGGTCATGATCCAGAGCCCGGATGATGTAAAGCCAAGCACTGACCAATGAGCAAGCCTGGCGTACGGCCCCCTTGGGGTGGCGTACGGCATTCTTGACACAGGCCAGTGTGTGGCCCTTATATCACAGGTCCGTCCCGGCCTTTTATTTCTTCCCCACTCTGTTTATGGGGTTCTTGGTGCCTTTTCTTGGCTTTTAGCCATTTCCTCTTACCCACCTGCCTGTAATATGTACTTAAAATCATATACTGAACTGCGTGGTTTGTCCTGGGTGTGCACTGGTCCATTCCAGAGCCCAGAGGGTTGAGAGCAAGAGCCGTGAGAGATCAGAGGGGTAGTGTACGCCAGCCCGAAGGTGGCGTGCGCAGGGTGTGTTGGCGTGCTACGATTCTGTCGTGGCGTGCCAGCACGTCGCCTGCTCACGCACCCTGCGAGCAGCGTACATCATCTTACCGGACTCTTCACAGTGCTTGTCCTCAATCTATGCTCCTATGTTTAATTCAATTCAAGCAAGCAAACCATCATCCATAAGCATTTTGTCATATAACTGCAAGCTGTTACAGTATTAACCCCTATTAACTGTTCCCCCGCCCTAACTGGCTAAAAATGATCAAATGAGAGAAAAATGCAAACGTTTTACAAAATGCCCGAGTAGAGACCGATCTCCGGATTGGGCGAGAGGGGGTGCCATAAAACCCTTCCCCTCTCGTAACCTGGCTCCCGAACCTCAGATATCGAAGGTGACGACGGACCAGTTTGCACCTCTTCAAATCAAATCAAACCCCCTTTTTCAAATCAAATCAAAAACGTAGCAAACGTTCTCGAGTTCGGTTCCTTGGGTGCCTCACCGCTAAAACCCGAGTGGCGACTCTGAATCGAAGCGTTTCGCCGCGCCGTATTTTCAAAGAGGGCCGCAAACCAAAATCGGGCGATTTTCGGGGCGTGTGCCCACACGTGAGTTTTTCGATTCTCTCAAAACTCGGAAACTTTTCTTCTGTCACCAAAGAAATATTCCAAAATTAAGCAACTATTTTTTTTTGGGTAAGTAATTTCATTTCACCAAAAAATACGACAACTACAAAAACAACGGGGCATCCTCCTGAACAACAATACAATGAACAACAAGACTATACAAGTCAGCCATTATTTATCCTAAAAACTCTAGAGCTAAGTAACCAATCATCACAAATTTGCCTATTAAGGCAAGAAAACTTTACAGAATTGAAAGAACAAAGCTTGGCTCTAATCGCATCAAAAATCGCTACAGCTAAGCCATCTACATCCCTGCTCTTGTTTAGAAATATCCGCATGTTACGCTCTCCCAACAGGAAGTAAGAAGTAGCTGCCAAAGATAACAGAATTGGACATGTATTTGAGCATGTCTGGCACGTTTGTGAAGTGTGTCTCAACGGGTCCATGTTTTATACACGTCCGATACGGACTCCTGAGGCAGATGGACATGTCTGTTCTTCTTAGGTTGATGGATTTCTACTTGTCTCCTAAAGGTGACTCAACTTTCCTTTCTTTGATTGTCTAATTGATCTTTAATTTGTTGTTCTTTGATGACCTAGTTTGCCTAAATATGAATCATCGCACGAGTTCCCGACAAAGAAAAAAAGGCAACAGCAGTGCCAAAACGAATGGCAAAGAGACAGAAATTGCAGCATCCACAGCAACACTCGCCTCCCTCCCATCCAACAAACCGGGCAATCTCATCCTCCATCGCATAGGGCCGGGCCCGCAAACAATTACCCGCCTCCAGTATCCGGTGGTCCCGATCGTGGGAATCAAGGTGGAGATCATCATGCCCACCAAGGGGCGGGGACAGCCGTATCCAGGGGGAGCTTGTGGTTATGAAGCAGGCCCTCCAAACTACTCCCAAGGTGGTCAATATGGAGGTTCTGGTACCGGTAGGGGTCCCAACCCAATAGGTGGTAATCAGACTCAGCAATACGGTTGGCCTCAATAACGGTACATCACATGGCTGCAAGTTACAAGATATATAGCGTTTGAATCGGGGTGATTAAAAACATTGGACGAACCATCGGTCTTTGTATCTAATGCTACAAGAGTTTTTTTTGAAGCACAAGTGCTGGTTGAATTTCGTTTCGGTAACTCTCTGAACTAGACATGTGCAGATATTATCATATCTTGCCGTACGTATTTGAGAAATTGATTTAGGAACAAAGAGTTAGTGTTAAAAGCTTTGTAGGTTGGGCTTCTTGGCCTGGTTCTCCATAGAAATGTTTGTGCTACATGGTGTGTCCAATGCATGTCCCCGTGTCTCCCCAACGTATCGTGTGTGCCGAAGTGTCCGACATGGATACGGCTACGGGCTACCTATGGAAATGTAGGTGCTTCATAGCTTATCTCATTTCCATAGAAATTTCTTCTCAAAATATGTCATCACATCCTGTTTTTGGCAATTTGCTTGGCTAGAACTACAAAACAGTATTCACTGGATTTTCAATCTCAAAATGGGTCACAACAGAACCGTCAGGCTAAGAAATTCCAAAATGGCTAAACCTTGTGTGTTAACCTAAGCCAATCTGAAATAGCTAAAACAGAGGCGATCTGATTCGGATGATCTGGTATGCTTTGCTAACTGATAAGTTAGGCAGCAAACAATTTCCAGTTCAGGTCCTCAGAAAAATTGCTTACCATCTTTGTACGATAACACGTATGAAATGAAACAATTATTCTCTTTTGCCTATCGAAAAGGCCAGGTAAATTATTATCGGGTGACGTAAAGGGTTAAAAACACAAGCACAAAAATCAGGAGCTCTTTTAGAGAGAGAGAACGCCGCCCCATGATAAGCTTCAATTTACGCCGCCCCATGGCTGCCGCCCCATGATAAGACTCCACCTTGAGAACTATTTTCATGAACTCGTAAACGAAGGTACTGTAACTTATAGCAGCTGATGGTAAAACCTGGAGGAGGAAAAAAGAACACAAATTTGTCAGAACCTCAGCTGTTAATCGATGTTAAGTGTTCAACAAAAATGTCTAAATCGCATCATCAACAGAAGTTGTGTCATGGCAATTTGCTATACAAAAGTGCTATACATACAACGGTTGTGTAAAACACAACACACAAACAATCTCTAGCCGTCCAAATACATATGGACCGTCAGAATTACGCGCACAACCAACACAACGGATGTGCGGGTAGCATTTTTTATTCTCTATATATAATAGACACTTCAAATGAAAGATAAAACAACATAACAGAATTTGCCAGAGGGGTTTAGGCAAGTTCACCAGTTTTGGAAATTGATTTCAATTTCATCATGTGAGTGCTGCTATGTGTCAATATGAAGTGTACACACATGTACATATAGATTTTGTGGGGCCCACTTCGGGTCTCACAAAGATATTCGAACCGTCCATTATTTTTAGAATATTTTTTTATGGAGTTTCGCCCCTATAAATTCAGACAAAATCCTTACCGATATTGGGTTAAGACTGATTTTTTACAAGGCTCCTTAAAAAAATATTTAAAAAATAATGAACGGTTCGAATCATCTTTATGGGACCCGAGATGGGCCCCATAAAACTCATATGCATATTTCACTAGGTTTTGCCCATCGTGCAAGCACGAAAATTTTGTGCCCGTGGAATCTGTTAAAAAAGAGAATTTGTAGCCGCAAATAGTCCGAAAATGCTTTATATACAAATTAAGAGGTATTGAATATAAGCCAAGTCAAGCAGCTGCTTGTGATGATCAAAATATCTGCGTACTAAGCAGACAATATTGCAAATCACTTACAGTGAAAGATTTGTTATACCATCCTGTAATGCCCTGATTTTTTAAGGAATTTTGGGCACATTACCCTTAAAATACGCTGAATTTACAAATTTCTAGGTCCTTGTTTGTCCTTATACAAAAATTAAAAACGCTGATGGAGTGAGAGAGTTGCGATGGTGGGGTTTCGAGGTGGGTGCGGTAGTGGTGGGGTGGTGGCGGTTCGGTGGGGAGCCGAGGAGGTTGGCTAAGGAAGAGGTGGCCGAGGAGGGTAAATAGGGCATAATCCAAGGGCAAATTGGTCCGAGGAGGGTAAATAGGACAAAATCAAAGGGCAAATTAGTCCAAATTGAAAAATGTTCAAACCCTTTCAATGTTCTTTTATTATTAGAAGAGAAGAAAGATAGAGATAGATATATAGAAGAGAAGATAGATGGATAGATAGAGAGAAGAGATAGAGATAGAGATAGAGAGAGATAGAGATTAGAAGATAGATAGATATGTACCCATAGCTTTATTCATAAATTTTGTTGTTAGGTAATCCCTTTCTTTTGATTTATTGTTAGTATTTCGTACTCCATCGATCCTCTACCCTATTTCCTCAAAATAATTTAAACATAACTCGAAAGAGAAGCATGATTTCCTTAATTCATGGTTTTACCACATCCACTTATTCTTTTGGCCTTAATTTAAATTTAAACTTAAAATGAGAATTTTGTCCTTATTTGAATTTGTTTCGTATTTGTTAGTTTTGCGCCAAATTTTTGTTAGTTATTGATTTGTCTCGACAAGATGAATGAGAAAAGTAAAAAAATTCCACTTTTACCCATGTATTTTGATGGTTAATTCTCAAAATACTTGGGTAAAAGTAAAGAAATTTTACTTTTCCGATTTCTCTTATCGAGACGAATCAATAGCCGACAAAAATTTGTCACAAAACTAACAAATGCGAAAAAAATTCAAATAAGGACAAAATTCTCATTTTAAGTTACGGTTGAAAGAAGACTTAAACTTTTCATACTCAATTGTTTTTCGTGTCTTTTCGTGTTCCTTTCAAAAAAAAAAATTTGTTTTTCGTGTTTGGGTATTTCAAATTTGTTCTTTTGGAAAGGAATTTGATTTTCACACTCAACTTTTTTTTTTGCATCCACTTCCTTTCTCTCTTTTAGCCAAAAAAATACATACATACACTTTCAACACTAAAAAATAAAAAAGGAAGTATGGATATCAAAAAAAAGAGTGTGAAAATCAATTCCCTTTTGCAAATAAGAAAATACAAAAAGTTGGGGAATTGATTCTCACACTCCCCTTTTTACATTTCACACTCTTTTTTTTTTTTTTTTTTGGTCTTTATCCAATTAAATTTACACTATCTTTCATTTTTGTTCAATACACTTTTTCACACATTCAAGGACAATATTGTAAATTCATGTGGATAAAAACAAAAAAGAAAGTGTGAATGGCCAGAATGGTTAAAAGGTGAATGTGAAAATCATTTTCCTAAGGTATTAAGGACAAAAAATAGAAAAATAAGAAAATTGGAAGAGAAAAAAGGAAAAAGGAATCGACTCTGCTGGGGATCGAACCCAGAATCTCTGGTTCCGTAGACCAGCGCCTTATCCATTGGGCCACAGAGTCCTTTTGTTCTTCTCTTTCAAACAATTTAACATATAGCTAATAGTTTCCTTTTAACCTGACTCACGTCCAAGCCCTCGAACTGTTCGTTTGCCATGAGCTTTGAGTTGGTCATGTCATGGAGTGGATGAGTCTCTCTCTCTCCTATGTGTAGGTTCTTGACAAGAAGAAGAAGATAACCGCCGATCAAAAAAAAAAGAAGAAGAAGATAACCAAGAAACGGCTAGAGAGAGAAAGTGGCTCACTTAAACCACACTCTTCTCCTGCGTCCCTTGCGACCTACTCAAATATAAATTGACTTCTAGTCTTGTACTCTAGTTCTAGAGAGAGAGAGAGAGAGAGAGTGAAGCGGTGGTATTAGCAAGGGAAAATGGGTAGGAAACAAATCCAAGGTGGTTCTCTAAGGAGTAAAGCTGCCCACTTTGTATCTGACGTTACCACAGTCTTCCTCAACCCAATATCTGATAAACCCTCCACGGAAGACAAACACCCCCAATCCGTAAGTCTTCTTCTTATTCTTTTTGGTTGATTTGATGGATTTCCTGCCTATTTCCATTTTCTGATCAATACTAGGATACCCAGATGGAAATATTGGATTCCCCTAATGGGTATCGAATATCGATGCTGTTGGGTGTTCTGTAGCTTTATAAACAAACTTTGGGGGTAGTTTCTAGGTTTATTCGTCAGCATCTTTAGGGGTGGTTGTTCCATGACTTGATGAGAACAGTAATTATTTTCTTGATTTCATGTTCAGCTGTACTGCACGATAAGTGTGTTTGATCCCGTGATTAGGATCTGGATTTAGTTGCTTATACTCTCTAGTTTACCTATGGCTTTATGCACTATTTATGGGTTGACTACCTGTTTTTATTTATTTAATATTCAGAATACTTACTTGGGTTTACTCCTTGGGTCTCATTACTATCCCTTGCTGCTTAGCAACTAACTTTTTGTTTAGAAAAATTCTCGGCAGGCCTTATTCTACGAATTTCTCTTTATTTCATAGAGACGCAATTGTAAATTAATTGATTTTTAGTTCTCATTTTCTGAGTATATGTTCCTTGATCACCCCACTTGTCCCACTAACTTTAAAGATGAACACAACGGCGCGTGTGTTCTGAAGTTGAACAAAACTCCGGACACGTGTGTTCAAAGCCATTCAATGCATATGGGCCCATGTAAATCAACGGCACTGTGTTCTAAAGTTGTGTTCCTAGACCTTTTGTTTAAAGATTCAGTGCTTATCCCTTAGTAAGGGAAGAGAAAAAGATTACAATGAAAAAGAATGCAATACTGGCTTTAAATATTACAAGCATGGAAAGGATTTAGTTCACTTTGAAGGAGAAATGGAAGCATTTTCTGATCTGTTGGGCTTTCAAAGGATTCACCATGATGTGGTCATTGCTCTGTAGAATAGATAAATTAAGCCCTCAATCCCGTGGAGGTGGGCAGTTTTTTAAATGTAATAATTCATAAGTATCACTACATTTAGTTGGCATATCTGTTTCCAACTTACCTGTTTTATCAGGATGAGGAGACTGAGCCAGAAACAAATCAACTAGAGTCAGTTACGGAAGAAGGTTCTTCGGATTCAGTTGATGAGCCTGATACGTCTTCTTTTACTGCATTTCTTTATTCGCTACTATCATCGTCCAAATCTGAAACTAATTCCAACCCTGAGGGGCAAAAAGAGAATCAAGAGGGGAGTGGCAAACTAGCATCTGACTCAACAGCAATCAAAGAAAGTAGTGGAAAGAGAAGTTTATTTTCTAGGGGTAAACAATCCATCGGTAGAGCGCTTTATCAGGCTGCCAGATTAGGTGGGTATCGAAACCAAGCCTCAGGAAACAAGGGCAGTTCTGACATGACAATCAGTGGCGGAAACAATTCTACAGTTGTTGAAGATGTGGGTATTCCTGTGCAAATGATGAGTGAATCAGTGGATTTGGACGATCTTCCAGAAATTTCTGAACCGTCATTGCTTCTGACTGAGAAAACACGGAGTACTCTTTATCATGCACTTCCGGTACTTGTTCAGGGGAGGAATTGGGTATTACTCTACAGGTATAATCATGAGCATGGAGTCTATTTGCCAATTGGAATGTGAATCCTTCCAAGAAACTAAAGTTTCTTCTGGGACTTATTTGGTAGCTTTTCAAGTTTGCCTCCTCATTTGATGTCCTTTTTTTGTTTCTGCAGCACATGGAGGCACGGCATTTCACTTGCTACGCTGTACAGGAGAAGCATGCTTTGTCCTGGTCTTAGTATGCTGGTAATCTTTTTTTGGATAATTGTGGAAGCTGTTAGAATTATTCCACATCGGTTATCATAACCTCCAAAACTAGTATATGAGTCTGGAAAGCCTCTCCACTCAGTACCAATTGGTTTCGGGTTAGATGCTTTAACATACAAAGCTAAACTTTTGGAGGCTTCTGGACAAGACAATCTCTTGATTGTTTTCCCTGTTACTTATGCCTTAGGTGCACCTTGTTTCGTCATTTGTTGTGATCCCTATATTATGGATCCGTTGTTTTCCTCTCCACGTGCGGGTTGGGGGTCGCACATGCGGAAGAGTGTTAGAGTTTGTCCCACATGGGTTAATTATAACCTCCAAAACTAGTATATGAGCCTAGATGGACTCTCCGCTCATTGCCAATTGGTTTCGAGTTGGATGCTTTAACAGAAGTTATGATCTTTTACCACATGCTCTCAGATTTTTCTCATGGTCAATTTGAGTTGATTGGCTTTAAACAGATTGTGGCTAGAATGAATAAACTACCATCAATTTGAGAGACAGATTTTTTCCATGCAAGGTTGTGGTGGAACAGTGTTTGCTTGAAAGCAGTTCCATGGACAAAGGAAAGCCTTTGTTTGTGGTGAAAATTGAGTTAGCTAGAATGCATAAATGTGGTGTTATCAAATTTTAGTGCAGGCTACTTCATTTGACACTCTAAACCATTGGGGCAAATTTTGGAATGATGCAAGAGATTCCTGAATATTCTGACACTGTCATTTTGGAAAAGATAGTACGAATTCTTTGATTACCCCACAATTAGCCGTGGGTCATTTGCAAGTATCATATACGTCCTCATAATTGAAAGTACACTTGCATGGTTATTTTTTTTAAGATAACGACAACTTAATGTTTTACATTTGCATGTGTTTCTAGTTTTCTTGCAAATCCATTACTTAATTTTCCCACAACAGTTCCAAGCAACATGAGTTGTTTATAGTAGACAATGTTGATAAATTCCCCTTACTGTTAATCTTTTAGTGCACCCTTTATCAGAAGATTAGGCGTTTGAAAGACCCATCTCTGAATAATGCCATTAGGTTGGGCCGTTGGGGGATATCAATTGGGAACCTCGCCTAGCGTATTTGCTCCTGAATTAATCTCTACATTTTTCCACTTATGTAGTTGAAAGCAGGATTATGACTGTATGAAATCATTTGTTTTGAAGATAATCTGCCAGTCTCTAGACTGGAAAAAATTCCATCCACTTTTTGGTTGCTTCTATGTCCTGTAGCTTCTCACAGGAATTTGCTTCAAAGGGGCTTGTTGGCCCCCGCTTGTTATATTGAATTGAATCTTCTTACATAACCTTCGGTAGCTTAAGAGTCTTTGCCAATAGTTTAAGAGGACATGATTATGTTGTCCTAACATATTTCACATAGGTTTCGCCTGGTAACATTTTTCTAATTATTTTCTCCTTAAAAGTTTTCAATATGATGCGGTTGGGCTTTCAGATCACCTGGTGTGTGTATGTTCAAGTTTTTTCTATGAGGAAGCTCTCTTCACTTTGTGTTGGCCTTGTGTTGATTTTTCAGGTTGTTGGTGACCGTAAAGGTGCAGTGTTTGGTGGCTTAGTTGAGGCACCCTTGAGAGCAACAAACAAGAGAAAATATCAGGTGCTGTTGAACAACACTTTTTTTAAACTTATTTAGCAAGTATTTTGTAACCTTATTTTCTGACCCACAAAAATTGGAGCAGGGAACGAATGATTCATTTGTTTTCACAAATACACCAGGACATTCAGTGATATTTCGGCCCACAGGTAAGAGGCATGCCACCTGTACGTTTCAGGCAATTCCTCTTTATGCATTTCAGCTACTTTTAAAAGCACTTTATAATCTTTGTTCCTTTCTATATGGTTTCGTAAG
>BPLS01000157.1:109323-223910 GCA_019656275.1 Rhododendron kiyosumense | reverse complement strand
ATTCACACAATGATTCGAAGAATGGGATTATCACACCATACTTGCTTCAGTTATCTCATGAGAAAGTGATACTTGTCCATCGAATATTTTGGGATACATATTATTGTAGAAGGCAAATTATGTTTGGTTACCCCAAATTTTGGGGAAAAATTTTCTTTGGTTCCTCCAATTCCGATTGGAAAACTAGTCCATATACTCTCTTTTTTATCCGTCTAGTCCATGTACTTTCCAATCAGTTTTGAATTGAATAAACTCTCCAATACCTATTACGATTGTTGTTCGGATGGTGTAAAACCCTATTTGGACATGAATGCTTTCTTCCAACCCAGTTTCGATCTCGGACCTTCCTGGAACAGATATCAATGAGTGAAGTTTTGTATGCATTTGCAGTTTTGCATTCACACAATGATTCGAAGAATGGGATTATCACACCATACTTGCTTCAGTTATCTCATGAGAAAGTGATACTTGTCCATCGAATATTTTGGGATACATATTATTGTAGAAGGCAAATTATGTTTGGTTACCCCAAATTTTGGGGGAAAATTTTCTTTGGTCCCTCCAATTCCGATTGGAAAACTAGTCCATATACTCTCTCTTTTATCCGTCTAGTCCATGTACTTTCCAATCAGTTTTGAATTGAATAAATCTCCAATACCTATTACGATTGTTGTTCGGATGGCGTAAAACCCTATTTGGACATGAATGCTTTCTTCCAACCCAGTTTCGATCTCAGACCTTCCTGGATCAGATATCAATGAGTGAAGTTTTGTATGCATTTGCAGTTTTGCACCCTTATTATGCAAGAGGCTGAAATTGAAACCTTTGAAGTCTCTGCATACTCTCTTTAGGGTTGTGAAGTAAATATGTTTCTTCTAAGTATGTATCAATTTCAACAAGAATTGCAAAATCAGCAAGGACTGTAACTAGTCCACCATGTTCTTTTTTGTTTGTGAATTCGTAAACTGACAAGCTCCACATAAGCAGGTATAAATCGCTACTTCACTTTGTGCTCCACTGAATTTCTAGCTTTGGGTGGGGGAAGTCACTTCGCACTTTATTTGGATGGTGATCTGTGAGATTTCTTCTCCCTCTTCTATCTAGTTTGTTTTCTTTCTTTCTCTCCTTGTGTTTCTCTCATCTTGGAATCTATCTAGTTTGTTCTCTTGTATCCATTTGTCAATCAAACCTATAGAATTGGTGTATTGGAATCTAAGTTTCGTCTTGCCTTTCAAGGTTAAATGGATCAAGTTCAGCCTCAGATACATACGGGAACTCTTGTTTGGCATGCTCTGAAGATTTTGAAGTGAAAGAAATTGAGGTTGTTTCCACGCTAGTGCTCTTTTTTGTCTCCCACTCCTTCCTCTCTATCTCTCTCACATTTATGACATTTGTTATTCGTAATCAACAGAAGCAAGATGCATACGCTATGTTTGTTCAAAAGAGGTTTATTTTAATAACTGAAGGTTCTGCGCAGCCGTTTTTTGTAGAAACATCTATGAAATGGAACTTTAAATGACCTGAAGCATTTTTCATAGGAGATGAGGAAGGGATGGAAAATAGGAGAGAGAAAAAAAGAAGAGCAATTAAGAGGTTGATAATATATGAAGCAGTCAGTTCTATAGGGAAAATTTGACCAAAAAAATAGTGTGAATACAGATTCACTTCCCCTTTATACTACTATGTATTAGATAAAACAGAAAAGATAGTATTCACGTTTTTTTGTCTCGGTTGCGCAGTTGTGGGGCTTTGTATATGCTTCAAAGTATGAAGAGATGGTCTCTTTTTTGCGGACTGAGACACCTGGAATTGCCCGGTGGTAAATGATCTTTGCTTGAAGCAGAGCATGCTCTTTCAATGTCATGAATCATCTGTCTTTGGATCAGGATGTTTCAGATCGCGCACTTGTTTGCTTTACTAAATAACAACTGCAGGTGTAAGAGATAGATGTATATATTAAGCCATACAAGTTACCTTGTACAGAATGGGATCTGCTCTCTTGTGTATCTAATGAGAGTTTGTGATTGTTGAAGGCCAGTTTTGAGTATAACGTGAACTGCTTGAGCACGTTTAGAACACATCACCCCGTAACTCATGAATTTTGCACAGCTTTTTCTGCTCTAGTTCGGTTAATCTAACAAGTACTCAATTTTCCGTACTTTCTCCTTGTAATGCTGCTTGTTCTTATTTGGTCAATTCTTTTCCTCTTTTGGTTTTCTTGGTTTCTTCGGAAACTGAAGAGGAGGTTGGAATCTTAAAAGGGATTCGGTGTCCACTGCTACAATACTGCCTTTGGGACTTTCTTGTTGCTTCTTAAACAAGTTTAGGTCTTGAAATGGATGTTGCAAATACAGTTGTGAGCGTTTGGCGAAGTGACATATGAGGCGCAACTGCACGAGTGCTACTTTTGAGTCTAAAATGCTCGTGGAACATTTGCAGGGTTTTTCATATTTGTCTTTTATATTGCTTTCAATTGTTGGTTGGGTTATTTGTGTTGAATGTCTATCTGCTTGCTGGAACAGATCTCCCTTTCTGGTAGTCGTCAAGACTCAGTTTGGGTAGCAGGAATCTTGAGAGATGGAAATACAATGGTCTCTGAATTCTTTTGTTTGGAACAGATTGGAATATTCTTGAAGCTCAATTTGGATGACAAAAATTTTGAGAAATGTGAATTTGATGCCATATTTTTGTGATTCATATGTTTAGAACTAATTGGAGTACGGATGTGGCTTCCAGTGACATTCAACTAGGAACCACATTCCCAAACTAAGTAGGAATTTGATCCCTCTCGTTTTCATAGGAATCCTAGATTCTTGGCTCAATCCATAAAAAAAATGTTAGGACTCTAGTAAATTTCCAAAATAACTAATTTCTGAATAGAATTACTTGGATATTGAACTACTAGGAATTTGATTCCTAGTAATAGACATTGAATTTGATTCCTGGTAATCAAATTTTCATTTCCACAGAAGATTATGGGCATCCAAATATAGTCCAATGGTACATCCAACAAGGAATTACATTTTCAAACTAAATGGAAATCTGTTCCCTCTCCCCACCATGGTAATCTTGGGTTTCTAGCTCAATCCATTAAAAAGGTGAAAAAGTTCATATAAAAAGTTTTCTAATGTAAGGATTCCTAAATATAATTTCAGGAGTAATCCAAACATTGACATGGAAAATTACCTCTGAGTATTATTGTACCAGGATCATTTTTAGCACTAATTCAACTTCTAGACACAACAAACTTTGAGAGTGATCCCAGATTCAACATATTGTCCTCAAAGTCATCTATGCCAGTTATTCTAAAGCTCTTTTTTGAGGTCCGTTCATCACGGTAGCATTCTTAGCCTAGAGAGAGAGAGAGAGAGAGAGAGAGAGAGAGAGAGATCTTTTTTTGCTCCTTTTTACAGTACAGATGTTTGACACCAGAATCCATAACCAGGGATTAAGTGTAAGCCATATTCCTCAATACACAGCCATAAAAGTAGAAACGATGAAAATCCGGCTATTATTTGGTCATTAGACGAATCCAGATTAAGGGAATAAAGGTTGCACGCGAAGAAGCATAAAGGAATATCCACATACAAAAACAAGATACTCCTTTAAGATCAGACAAATCAACAGGTAAACATAATTTTCCAACTAGTCTTTCTAACTTTTGATCAAAGGAACGAGAGGGGGAAAAAAAAGAGTACATTGCCTACGAAATAAAGCCACAAAGAAGAACATCCAACACAGGGATTATTATTTAGCTACAAACAACCATCTCTTTTAACACCAACTCGAGTCGTGGATTGGGAAACTTCTTCACCCAACTCTTCGCTGTGAGATCTGGATGAGGTTGGGACCAATATACCGCTTCAAACATCAAATATAGTTTGGAAACATTTCCACCAATATCTAACCAAATAAAGTACCTTTCCGGAATGGAAACAGATCTTCGGAGATTGTATGAAGAACAAGTGGTAGAGTCTATGATTAAGCAACTGTAGCAGTCTTCTCTACGGTCCCTTGGATTTTCTGCTGGGGTCCGTTCATCACGGTAACATTCTTAGCCTCTACTGCTTCCTCATAAGCAGCTTCATGAACACCAAGAGCAGCACGGCCGGATGGGTCGAGGTTTTTGGACCAGGCTGCATCCCATTCCACTGCTTTTGCTGTACTGCATGCTATGCTGGGACCTCCTGGAACTGTTGACCTCGCCGGATTCTGGTCGAAAAAGCAAATTCGTTTAACATATCAAAAATAACAGGGGAAAAAACAAAAATAAGAGTTTCTGAGCGTTGAAATGAAACAAATGGTCGTAATATGATAATTCTCTTCTACACCCCCACAAATAAGATAAAGATCTTAAATACCCAGAGTTAGCCTGGTGGAGGCGGCACTCCCTTATCAAGTGTCATGCCTGGGTTCAAGTCTTAATATTGCTAGTTGCAGCTTCCGGCTCCCAGTTCCCCTCCAACCAATTGTTAAAGACAATAACAAATAACCTAAATGTTTACCATAACTTTCCATATACATAGAAAAATTATCATCTTGGTGAATATTTTACTAGCACCCTACAATGGCAGACAGATGACTTACATCTCAGAGAGCAAAAAGGGTAAATCAAAAGCATGATAAGTCAATTAAATATATACCATCCTCCAACAGACAAAATGACAGAAGAAAAAATAGGGTAAATCAATAAAACCCACCTTTGGAAAGAACCTCTCAAAAATGGTCCTGTAATAGTAAGCCTCCTTAGTGGTAGGAGTATTTTCAGGGTACACAAAGCTTGCATGCGACAACATTGAATCTGTCACCTGCCCAGTTACAAACAGAGAATAAGGAGATACGAGTTAACAATGAATTCCCAGGAAAACTTCACCACTCTCAACCAACAATCATTAGATCTGTAATTCAAGAACAATGGATTTAAATTTTAATAAGTCAATATTGATGATCCAATTACATTCAACATCGTTTCATATTTGCACAAGTGAAGAAAAATCATACTTGTTGGTTTGCATGATCCTTTAAGCCGTCAATCCAACTGTAACCTACACCATCACTGAACTGTTCCTTCTGCCTGTACAAAATGTGCTAGAGCCAAAATAGAGACTTTTCAACAACTGAGAAAAATATCCTGATAAAAAGTTTTCCCACTGAGACTGCCATCCAGGGAAAGTGATGAAGGATTTTGAATATACTAGTTTTAGACAAGAGATTTGAGAACTAGAATGCTTAAACCTGTACAGAAGGTAACAATAACACCAACCTTAGGCAGATATGGCTTCTGCTCATCATCAAATGCATTACGTAAAACCCACTTCTCAATCCTTCCAAGATCAGGCCTAACCTGCAATCATGCAATAAAGTAAATAAAAGGTATGTGCATCATTTGTTAATTTTAACTTTGCTAATTCTGCAGACATACATCAGTCATTTAGTTCTTTTTCACTGGGGGCTTTGTTACATGGACTCAAGTATGGGCGCTGGTATCCAAGCACATTGGAAAACAAACACACATTCAGCTAAGATTTATTAGACATGTCCGAGTCCAACGTGGGTAGTGGAAATTACATGGACTCAAGTATGGGTGCTCGTGTCCAAGCACATTCAGCGAAGATTTATTAGCCATGTCTGAATCCAACACGGGTACAGGAAATTTATGGAAGATTCCATAAAAACTTGTTGAAGGTGGACAAATTACAGTTGAAAGTGGGAGACATTAAGGTTCCAGTGGTTTGAGAGGAAAAATAGTGAAGGGACATCTCATCCCATAGAAGACATATTGTCATCCGACTAAAAAGTGGTGGGATGAACAATACCACAGCTCCCAAGGTTTTAAATATCCCACTTCTATGTGAGTGTCACACCTATCCACACAAATTTCAGCCAGACGTAAGATATGTGGTCCCCACGGATTTATGTCCAATATGATGCTCAGCCACAGACGGGCCCTTCTGACACTCATGTAAATAAACGACCAGGAAATTGATCAAGCTTCTAGCACTAAAATCCTATAACAACCAGTGATAAATAAGGAGACCTCTAGTTCCCCACATTTGAACACCACAAATTTGCATTCTCAAGTTACGTAGTTTTTATTTTATTTTAAATAGCAAGCCTGATTGAGAAGGAAAGCAAGGAAATGAAAGCACGCAACAAAAAGTCGAGACCATGGGTGTATATCCTCTAAAATTATTTGGAATATCTCCTGCATAAAGTGACGGGAATATTTTTGCAACCTGTTGCTTACTACGGCAGGCAGCAGCTCAAACTAATCTGGAGTTCATATAGAGAAAATTAATGTGAAAATAAAATTCAGGATTCCTGTAATTTACCATCTTCCACTGCGGATCGATGTTCATTGCTAGGTTGATGAACTCTTTATCTAAGAAAGGTACACGGGCCTCCACGCCCCATGCTGAAGTTGATTTATTGGCCCTAAGGCAGTCGTACAGATGAAGAGATTTAATCTGACAAAACATCAAGGATCCATCAGAACTGGTATAGGTATAAACGTTAGTGAACTAGTTTATCATGCACAATATAACTACTTCTGTCAGAGAAGGAATTAAAAACTGCTTGAGAATACCTTTCGACATGTTTCCTGGTGTAACTCCTCCTTGTTAGGTGCTTTGTGGAAATACAAGTAACCACCGAAAATTTCATCTGAACCTTCTCCAGAAAGAACCATTTTTACTCCCAAGGATTTGATTTTCCGAGACATAAGAAACATTGGAGTACTGGCTCTAATTGTGGTCACATCATAAGTTTCAATGTGATAAATGACTTCCTCAAGTGCATCTATGCCTTCCTGTTATAGCAAAGAAAATCAATTGAAAATCCAGAGAATGGGCCCTACAGAGGATATATGTAATGAGTTCATTTTCTTCCGTTAATTGAAAATTCCAAACCATACCTGAACAGTAAAGTAAAATTCATGGTGGCGAGTGCCAAGGTAATCTGCTACTTCTCTGGCAGCTTTCAGATCTGGAGAACCCTGATAAGCAAAAGTAGAAAGTATGAGGAAATTTGAAAACTTTCCATGAGTTTACCCAGAACAAGAAATTCAACAAAATTTCTCCCTCTGCTCATTTTAAACCTACCCAACGCCAATGAAAAATATTTTGTGTTATGCGGATTGAAATTGTAAAATGTTACAAACAAAACACACGACATGGAGTCCACGCACTGGCTTTAATGACAAAAATTGGGACCGTCATGTTCACACGAAGCATGCCTAATCACCAGAGTAACATCTCTGCTACGTTTCATGGATTGAAATTCGCAGCAGCAAATCCATACCTAAGAAAATTGAACTACTGAACCACCAAGATGTCCTACTTCAAGTCCATCTTTATAACAAATACCATCCATGTCACATTTTCTGAATAAAAAAATCCATTCAGCACATTATGAGCTATATCTCTGGTACAACTCCATTTACTTGCCAACAAAAATCTTCTTATGAACTACAGATTATCTCAGGCATCTAAAAATTGTTTACATAAAAATGACTGGTATCCTCCACAACATGTTATTTAAAATCAAGAGTCAACGGCAAGAGTAATGCCAAACTATGAATAGGCATTGTATCAGTTAAACAATTAAGTGGGACCAAACATATAAGGAGCGTAAAAGTGAAGGTATTGCAAGAATTGATGAGCTCAAGGTAGCCATTATTTTCATTAGGAAACGAGATTAAGGAGAGACTGACTTCAGCAAACAGCTATATGCCATTCCATGAGGCAACATTAAATGCACGTCTATAAAATTGGGAGGAAAAAAAGAAAAAATAGAATTGAAAGAAAAAGGAAGACAAAGCGCCAATGGAAAAGCAAATTTCTTTTGTTAAAGGCTCGCCTAAGTGTGTACCGAGACCCAAGGCCCAATACAGAAGCCATGTAACAGAGATTGTAACAGAAGCTATGTAACAGAGATTGTAGACAGCACAGTTAGAATGAGTTAGAATGGATGGACAAACAATTTTTCACGATAAACATGAACATGTAAGGTGAAAAGCACCAGTGATAACTTTTTAACAACAGAAAAGTATTACCTTTAGCCCAATGCAAAATGTATGTAACTGGGATCCCCATTGGCAAGCAGCTTCTGATTCAACCAAATGGCGGGAGGCCACAGCAGCAACAAGTGATGAGTCAAGACCACCAGACAGAAGTACACCAAATGGAACGTCCGTCATAAGTCTCTTGATCACTGCCTGCACAAAAAACAGAAACATCTTAGAAAAATAGAATTCGTAAACTAAAATAACAGTCAATCATCAGCCAAAGTAAAATGCCAACAAGTACACTAGCTTAATATTCAGAAAGTTTTTTCCTCTTATGGGGAAACAAAGAAAGGGCGGGGTCATGGAATAGGAAAAAGAGCGGATCTGCAGCTCCGACTCTTCTGCATATCAAACTGATCATTGTAGTACACAGAACAGCTACATTGCACCACATAAGCAGCAGTAAACGAGGGAATGTGCAACACATAAGACCATCTTACCTAGAACAACCAATTATTAATGGAACATAATGTGTTAGATGTACAAGCTTTCTACTCTCTCCGTCCCTCAACGTTAGTCCCTGTAGTCCAACCTATTAAGGGAACATGCATTTCTCTCCTTAGAAAGTTAGCTTTGACTTCCATATTGCCCTCAATTCTCACTTTTTCTAAGAATATTTCTAATCATTTATGAGAGTTCACCTTTGGAAATTTAAAATACTTTTGGCTAGACTCTTCAAAGAGGACTAATATTTTGGCATATCTCAAAATAGAATAAGAGACTAACACGAAGGGACGGAGGGAAAACTTACTTTCTAAAATTAGTAATTTAAGAGTTAGTTATCTATACAACTATCTGTATTTCACTTGCCACGGCCCTTCCCCTGACCCTCCTAAAAAAATTAGTTTTGCAACAAACGAGGCATTCCTTTTCTTTTTCCCAAGTTCTAACTATCACACACACACACACAAATAGACACAAAAGAATGCAATCAAAGGATGAATACCAAACGCTTTTCCATATGAATATACAATTCAAGGGGGAGAAAAGTTGCACCTTTATAGGGTAGGTGCCTATCTCGGGTCTTCCCCCGCCCATATCCCCATTCAGTTGGGATTACATGGGTACTGTTATTGTTGTTGTATAAGTTTTCTTCTGTAACTTTTTTTGCTAGGAGTGTCAATATCAACCCAAACCCATGACACCATCCAAACTGACCCGCTCTAAGTTCAATCAAGACTGACTCACTTATGAGATGGGTCCCAATGGGTCTTCACCCAGTTTGACTCATCTCAAATGAGTCTAAAATGGGTGATTAACTGAGTCAAATGGGTCAAACTTTATTACCCAATAAGTTAATAACACAAACTACTACCACCATAGCATAATCACTATTGTCGCACCAAAATTGCTAACGGCCCTCCAAAATTTACTAAAGCTACCCCACCTTTTTTGTGTGTAAACATCTTTTTCATATGTGATTGCATAATTGGGTTAAGGGGCGAGCTAGATTCATTCTAAAGAAATGGGCCGGATTGGATATGGGTACCAATTATCTAGATAATTGGGTTATAAATGGGTTAATGAGCCATTAAAAACCTAACCCATTTACAACTCACCCGTTTGACACCCCTACTTTTGTAGGTTCCTACGATACTTGGACTTACAGAAATGCAACAAGGAAAACTTTCTGAAAGTTCTTTGCCACCTCAAAAGTCAATAAATTTTCTCTTTCTCCATGAACCCCTTTATTCAAAGGTCCCACAAAATCTTAAAATATAGCAAACATTCATAAATGATAAAACCCATGGTTACATATTGAAATTCCCAAGTCAGTACCACAATGTATAAGGCAATCTTGGAAAATCTCATTCAACAAGTTTTGTCTTACTTGAAACTACTTTCCTATTATAAGTTAGAACCCGATTCTTCTTTACAAGATGCCACATAACAATGAAAATGGCTTTGCCAAATCTGAATTAAAGAAAATAAGCCCAATAGCGGAACAAACCCAATAGCAATTCAATTTGCTAGAGCATTTGGGCAAGGCAACAAGTGCATATATTTTCTACATAAACATCCTAGGCTATGACTCATAAGTAGAAACTTGCAGTGATGATTATTTTGGACAAGACCTATTATGGCCTTCCTAAATCTCAACTCGAGCCATTCACTTGATACAAAGGCAATAAGCAGAATTGGTGTTGCATATAACAACAGTTTTCAACCAGCGATTGACGTGCCTTGGTTATAACCTCATTAGCTACATCATTGCCCCAAGCGCAAAAAAGGTAATCAGATCTCATGATCAACAATAAGAATGGGTACAATATTAGATTTTCTCAGCCATCACTATGCTTCCTTTCTTTCATACTCCATGATGAATCAAAGCCATTACATTAACAAAATTAATGAAGAGATAACAGGGTATAGGAGATAAACCTTCTCAAAGGCCTCACGTAAGACTAGGGGATCGAATGGAGTGGAAGGTATATGTTCCAAGAACCATGGTGGGTTATACCACCTTCTGAGCCCTCCTGAAATGTCACATTAAGAAACTAAAATAGTTAGCATCGCTTGTGAACTCAGAACAATCAGTACAGTTCATAGAGTGAAAAACGGAGGTAGATAGCAGTAACAGAGAATGATGGTGCAATCTAGAAAACCCTCTCAGTTCTTCAAAATGTCACATAGTTACCACTAAACAAAATGACTGTTGTCTTCTAGGTCCTTTTTCCTTGAAGGATAACAAAATGATGCTATTGTGCAATTAATGTGATTAAAGCTTTGTTTGAAAATTAATTATATGGAGTTGCGTTTATTTGGGAAAGGCAGACTTCTTTCTGCACAGGAAAGAAAGACTAAATAGATCATAACATTTCCATACAGATCACTAATTACTAGGAGAGGCTATGGAATCAGGTGCTGGACTAATGAGTTAACCATCTAAGAAAGCCTATATAATCTAAAATTTAAATGCAGAAAGACTTCAATCCAGAATGAGTTAACATGTGCATACCCTGTTTGCTAGAGTATATGTGACCAGGAGGGAAGGAAATGAATCGTTCACAATCATCACTTAGCGCTTTCATTTCTGAAGCAAACCAAACAGAACCTGCAAAAAAAAGTAGCCCTTAGTCAGTGGTTGTATAGAAAAAAGAAAATGATATGACAACTACAATCAGAAATTCGACTCAACCGCTGACAATGTAAAATCATGAACTTTGATCCTTTACACAGTCATAAGCAACTGACACTGAACTTCAAACCAACTTCACAGTCTGGGTCAAGATTGCCAACCCAAGCAAATTGATAAAAAGAGATACAAAATAAGTCGTCAAGTAAATAAACACCAGAAGATGAGCTCAACTTGATTACATGAAAATAAACATAGTATTGATACAGCAGTATAAAAGAGCAAATCGCATATACACTGACAAGATTTAATTTACATGTCACAACGAAACCATAAAACTGATGAAATACACTTGCATACCATCAAGACCCCAGCCCATGTAGAGTGGGGTAATGCCAATGGCATCCCGAGCAGCAATGAAACTTTTGTCACGGGTGTCAAGGAGGACAAATGAGAACATCCCATCCAACATGTCCACAAATTCTTCTCCATATTCTTCATACTGAAGAAGACAAGTGATGAAATCAAAGAAACAATTGAGAAGAAAGAGGACAATTTAATCCAGAAAGTGAAAATGAAAACAAAGAAAGAATGAAACAACCTTTTTCTGGGTAATTGAGAAAAATAACCAACTACACTATTTAGGCAATTAGGGAAGTAGACTTCTTTTCTGATATATAAGAAAAGCACCAAACATCAAAGATCTCTATCAGAATAAACAAGTGATATTCTTCTCAACATTTAGTCAAGCACTTACAAGGTGGGCAATCACTTCACAATCACTTTCAGTTCGGAACTGGTGAAACGTCAGCTTTTCTCTCAACTTTCTATGGTTATATATCTCCCCGTTAACCTAAAAAAGGAAGCAACAGACTGCATGAGGACTGAGTTCATAAAGCCATAGAGTGGACTAAGTAAATGGCAATGAGAACAGGATTTCTACATTTATACCCTACAGGCTACATGATACACTGATAATCCTTGAGAGGACTAAAGATAGGTAGACAAAGCTGAAACTGCAATGGGAGAAAAAAAACAAAAGGGAATGGAAAAAGAAATATAATACTACTGTCAGCAGAAAGCTCTGAAAAACATAGATAAAGCAAACAAAAACTTTTTCCCCATCCAACATTTGGCAGCTTGATATAGTAAAGGAAAATTCATAAAGGACGAATTTGATAAAGCAAAAAACTCCCAGAGTAGTACCGTTTTCAATTTTCTTTGAACCACATATCGTAATCTTATGAATCATTAAGGTTTATAGTCTTATTCTCAACTAACATGTTGATCTCAGAATTTCAGGTGGGAAAAGTTCTACTTGATTTTATTTATCAAAAAAAATGTATCTAAATTTCCAAATTCATGCGCCACTAAAAAACCTCCAGTACTTATATTTCAGCTTTATCAAACAGGCCCAGTCAAATCAGATTGACTTGAGCATATTCTATAGACTTGGAATAACATTCATACATGGACCTCACACATTACTCATGGTATATCACGTTAAACACCATAAATGATAAACCAATAAAACTAAATCACAGAAGACAAACATCTGTCTTCAGGGCCAAAATCAGCTCCTAAAAGTAAAACCTCTTACCCGTCACACATTTCTCCTCCAAAAATTGGCATGAAGCAGAATTCATCTTGGTATGCAGTTATGCCACTCTCCACTAAAGACCTTATTCCCATAACTTCCATCATTGTGGACTCCAAAAAATCCATCCATGTAATCCTTCTATTTACTGCCGAAAACAGATGCTAAATTTACTCGTAAGTCGTATCTATGTTTGAAAATCAGCAAGGCCACCCTACAGGTTTCAGCCTTGGTATCTATATCAGTCATATAAAAGTGTTCATGTCACTCATACCCAACTAAATGTGTAGGGTGAACAGCAGATCATAAGGTGAATTCTTAAATGTCATCCTTTCCCAACAACCCGGTACTGGTACTACGTATATGCCACAGAGCTCATAAGAACCAAGAAATGACTTTTGACCTATACTTGTTCCATTGCTCTACATTGTTTTCAAGCTAAGGTGAGAAGTTAATCTTCTAAATACAAATAGTCAAGCTAGAACAAATACTATATTTATCCAAACATCAACATGTAATGTGTGGCATCTATACAAGACTCTAGATCACAAAAGATGTTACCACTAGGACTATAGTATAGGAATGCAAAATGATTATATCCTCAAATATCAAAATTGCATATCAAGAACTGCTTCTGTAAACCCAAACTGGTGCAATGAGAACATGGTAAATGACAGAAATTGACTTACTGTGACAACAACTGTCTTGTCTTCATTGTAAAGAGGCTGATCACCAGAGGCAGGATCCACAATAGCTAATCGCTGATGAGCAAGGTAACAGTTGTCATGACAATGTAAGCCACTCCAATCAGGACCTCTATGGCGCAATCTACATATCCAACATCATGGTAAATAATAACACTAATCCAATTCTAAATTGATACCAAATCCAGCAGTAACAGCACATCCACATCCTAAAGAAAAGATACTTGCACATTTTAAACAAAAAGATCAACAGCAGTTGCAGAACATGAGAAGTCATGCTCTGTAAGTCCAAACACCCTATTTCATCCCATCAGAAACCACTGCACTCTGCATGTTATCAAGCCTTACAATATAATTTACTTTTCTCAGCCCCTTTTGCCACCAATACTTCTTAACTAAGTTCAATTTTCAGAGATTGCCCTCAATGACATTGTTAATCACGAAAGGGAAGTCCAAAGACCTGTCTTCAAGTCCACAATTCAAGCAACAGGCAAAACGAAACAGAAACAAAAGTAGAAAGCAAATTTCAGCAACGGGGAAACCAACTTCAACAGAACAAACACATGAAATTAAAACAAGCACGACCTCTATTCATACAACAAGCATTATTTACCACCAAAAAATTAATACAACAAGCATACCACATCAACATATCTTATCTAGTACTTGAATTGAGCTTCTCATGTATCTCCAATATCTGTGTTCCTTAACCCATCAAAATTGAGGCATTTTACGAAGGGATGGACCAAGACGCAGATGTGAGGCAACCCGTAGGATTAAAAAAAATTCACTATAGTTATAAGAGGATTTGATCGAAATAACCGAAATTATGTAGGGTGACAGCCAACACATGTTTGTTACCCATTCTTTCATTAAAATTTCTGACACCACACACACATAAACAAATGCTTACAAGTGCAGTGTCTATGGGACCCACCACTCATGTGAGTATGTGTGTGTAAGACTTGTGTTCGCTTTGGGTCACAAAACCCAACAAGAAGTTTTCACTCCAATTATCACTCTCATTTCTCTACCCATATCCCTCCACTCATCACCCCAAACCTCCCTCAAAACCCAAACCAAAATTTTTGTACAGTGTATGTGTCGGTCCTAGAAAGGTTGTTCCTTCATTGACTATATGTGCCCTATGAATTTTACCGTTTCCAAATTCCTATTATTTCTTTCTGGGTGTTTATAGAAAGTTCCTGGTAACTGGTAGGACAATCAAATTACTCCCTTTCATCTCCGTAGCCAAGCCAATGAACCAAATGGATAATCAACAAAAATCCGAGCTTACATTGTTGACCAATCCACATTCCAATCAATTCGTTCAACTCGAACGAATCCTAAAATGAGAGCAAACCACTGGGCACTACTAGCCACGGTTCACACAATGGAAATTGAATCAAATAAAAACCAAAATTAGACATCAAAATGAAATTACAAAACTGAGTTTGAAATTACCTTCGCGATAGTTCGATGATTCTGGACCGTTTGACCTGAGAGTTGTCCACACAGCCAAAAACCGCTAGTATTCCGCACATGGCGCCTTCTCTGTCTCTGTCTCTGTCTCTCTCTCTCTCTCTCTCTCTCTCTCTCTCTCTCTCTCTCTCTCTCTGTGTGCAAAATTCTCAGTTTCTCTCTCTATATCTTTCTCTCTCTCCCTCTGACTTCTGGCGAGAGACTCGTAGACGGTAGACAGCGTTGAGCGAAATGAAAGACGCAGGCTGCTGAATTTTAATGCGAGATAGTAACGCTTTCTCAATTTGATCACAGCCGTCGAATAGGACCTGATTTTCAAAAGATTCCATTTCTTTACCAATGTTTTACGGAGTAATTAGGGTTTAAGGGCAGTGCTTTTGAAAGATTCCTGTGGTGGGCCCGGATATGCGAATCTGGAAATTGTAAAGTGCAGACGTGGCAGTTGAATATTTTCTGGGGGTCTTTTCCATGAGATGTTTGGGGCACATTATTTTAAGTAATTTGCTTTTCCCAGCACTGAGGACACATTCCCCATGGGTTCCATGCAAAAACTCCGAAATACCTCTTCCTTTTAACTAAATTTCATTTTTATTTAATTTTTAATTTTCTTATCTTATTTTTTTAATTTATTTATTTTTTCTTCTTCTTTATATATTTTTTCTCTTTTGTTTATTATATATTTTTTCTCTTTTATTTATCCAAAATATCCCTCCCTTTTTCACTAAATTCTTTTTCTATTTAATCTCTTAACTCTTTTATCTTATTTATTTAATATTGTTCATGTAATTTCATTTCTTATTTCCTTATTCATCTATTTATCTATATCTTTTTTCCCTTCAACCTCACTATTGTAATGTGCGCGCCGATATGAGAAAATTGATATATCTTGGAACTTGATCGAATAATGTTGATAATTTTGAATAGTCTAAAATGTGCTCGGGACAATTACAATACTGCAACGATCAGTTCATTTAATTACAAAATTTGGGAAGTCAAAAATGTTGATCTGTGTGCCAATTAATAAATGTGGCCAATTATTAGTTTTAAAAAGAAAGACCAAACAGAATGGAACAAAAATGTTGGTTCGTGTGCCAAGATAAGGCAGCAATCGCCTGGTGCAAAAATGTTAAATCTTGTGCCAAAAATGTTATTTCTGAAGGCTATAAAAGGAGGATTTTGTGTTTCAAAAGCATATAAGAGTTTTGTGTACACAGATTCTACTAAGAAGTCATGTATTCCTATTTCCCTTAGACTTTCGTCAGAAACTGCTATAAGGGAAAAATAATATTTGGTTTTAGTGCCACAGAAAATCCCAATTTTTATAGGAACACCGCATAGGAAAATTCAGGACGGGACAATGGATGACTACAACTTTTCAATATCAGATAATTGGTCATTTGAGAATGATGTTCCTAGTGGAGAGAGCATCTCCCACAATGGTTGCGATTATATATCCGAATTTACCACTGACCATGTTAGTTACTACCGTTGTTCTTATGCATATTCGTTATTTATTCTAAAAGTAAAGAAAATTTGTTAAGACTGATTAATGTTGTACTTATACATATTCATTATTTTTTTTTTATAGATTTTTGAAAGTAGAGAAGATATATTAGCTTGGGCATGGAGAGTTGGTCTGGAAAATGGTATTGTGGTGGTTGTTAAAAATTCTGCTAATTTAAAAGGAGCCAAGCTGCCGAAATACATTTTTAATTGTGAAAAAAGAATAAAGTACAAACCACCACAGTATATGGTTGAAGGACAATTTTTGCAAAGGCATACTGGGACTAAAAAATGCGATTGCCCATTTGAGCTGCGAGGTAAGCCAATACCTCCAAACGGTGTCATGTGGTGTTTAAGAGTTTCTTGTTATTTCCATAACCATGAACTAGCAGAACATATTGATAGCCACGAGTACCTATCAAGACTAAAACCAATGAAAAAATTTCTGGTCGACATGGCCAACAGCATCGCGCCTCGTGAAATTCATAGTATTTTGAAGGAAAAAGACCCATCAAACACTACGGGAATCAAGAGCATTTACAAAGCCTTTTTCACAAACAAAGAAGCCAAATTGGGCGGTCTAACTCCTACTCAGTATGTCTTAAGTCAATTAATTAAGAAAGAATACCTCCATAAATGTCTTATAAATCCATATATTAACAAAATCACAGATATTATTTGGATTCATTCTAGAAGCCTAGGGCTATGTTTTGGTTTCATCATAGCTTATTGATATGACAGATCCATTCATAGCACAGTTCGAGCCCCATCATACAACATGGAACATTTGATGTGTGAGAAATAAAATATACATAAATCATAGATAGCAGCTTCCTTCTCTTATGTTGAGAGCAAGGTCTTCCTCATAGGTTATTTTTCTATATGTTGAGAGCAAGGTCTTCCTCTTTTGTGTATGTTGAGAGCAAGGACTGTTATTAATATAGATTTTTTTTTTTAACAAAATGGAAAAGACTATCTTAATTATAACTGTCCATCGACACTTATATAACGGAATTCATTACAAATATCTTAAATAAAGCCAAATTAATTGTAACGACCCAAATCTTAAGGATAGAAATTCGTGACATGGCCAGTGATTTAAAAATCACCACAAGCGCCTGGATATCACAAAAAAAAAAAGAATATTATCATTTAAAAATGAAATATTATATTCAGAGCTGTCTAGCGTGCTCATCCATTACAACTTTAAAAGTACATAATTGTGGCTCGCATACAAACGCCACTCATTAACACATTATGTCCTTATTTAGCCATGATAACTAATATCTTTTACACGCAACGGATAAGCTTTCTTTAATCCTGATTTCCTGAAAAGGTTTTATAAACACAAAACCAATTCAGTAAGTTACGATATATTAAAGCCACATAATAAACATGGGATTAAGTCAGATAAAAACATAACATAATAATCCATCAGCTTGCAAAATCATAAGAGATAGAACGATCATATTCCAGTTGCAATCACCACAAGTGAGACAAAGAGAGATATATTAATCATCATCATAATCATCATATTATGATCTTAACCATCATAGTTTCACCTTGACCATCATCTTGGGCGATGGGCGGTAATCCGGTAGCCCAGGGAGCGACCCCAGGAAAACAATGGAATTGATATCAATCCAATGGATACTCAGCCGTATCCTTTCCACAATTCATAGGAGCCAATTCAAACATAGCTCATCAGAGCTCTTCGCTCAGATGTTACACCAATGAACTTCCTTTTAAAAAAATCAATCCCATGACTTTTTATAAAAATCTTTTATGTTCATAGTTATACTTATATAATTTATTTTTATTCAACATAAGATTTAATAAAATAGTCACAAAACAAGCTTTAAAAAATAATATGTAACCAGAGTATATTCGTAACTCACATTTTTGCATCGAAAATTTACTGTAAAATCTAGCGAGCCATAATGGTCCCTCTCATTTTAATTCTTTTTCCCTTCCTTCCCTATTTTCCTTTCTTTCTTCTCCTTCCCTTCTTTCTCTCTTTTCTTCCTTTCTTTTCTTTGCTTGGTGGGCGGCTGCCATGTGTTCAGGTGTGGTTTGCGTGGAAGGGAGAGGAGAAGCCTATTTATACTAATGGGAGAAGAATCTAGATCATCTAGAAAATCCTAATCATATCTTATACTCCCTCCGTCCCGATTTGTTTGTCTTATTGTCGAAAATCGTGTCTTTCAAAAATATACTTATATCTTACATTTTATAATATTTTTTTTTATTTTGAAGATTTTGTATAATAAAACTAATTGAGATCTATCAAACAAGATCCATATTGCATATTAAAAACATTACGAATTGAAAATTATAGCCAATTCTTTGAGAGGTCAAACGTTCTCAAAAAGTCAAAAAGGGGACAAACAAACCGGGACGGAGGGAGTATAATCTAATAATATCTAGCAAAATCTATATAATATCTAATAGAATCCTATATTAAATCTTAGTGAATCTAATAAAATCCAAGTATATCCATATCAAATTTTAATCCAATAAAATCTAAGTGTATCTATTAGATTTATAGTCTAGAATAATCCCACAAGGTCTAATCCGATTCCTTCCAGATAATTCTTTGAACCTTACGGCTGTTCGCCTCACGGGAACTCTTGCCTCACACTCCCGTGCTGCGATGAAGTTTTAGAGAATTGGGACTATATCGAAAATCTTAGAAAATACGCTAATTCTAACAGTAAGTGGGTCGCCAAATATTAACTCCCTATTCTCTTTTTATTCTTTTTATCATCTTTTTTTGCTTGTAAAAGTCGGGGTGTTACATTAATCATCAAGCACTTGCATGTATTTCATTAAGGGTCCGTTCCGCTAAGGTTCTTAATTTTTAAATATTTATTTTTCGTTTTCCGAAATAGGTCATTATCTAATAATACATCGCCTATAATTCAAAAAATAAATACATATTTATTTTAAAAAATAATTAAAAAATTAAATCATTTCTGAGGACCCCAAAGCGGGCTCCACTGACCCATATATGCAAAGAATATTTGTGCCAAAAAGAAAGAAGCTATAATCCACTAGTGTGTGTGGCATTGTTTTCTAATAACTATTAAAATATGACACCCGATAAAAAAAAAGATGCTTCCTATCTTTTCCATTGTCTTGATTAAAAAAAAAAAAAGAAGCTTTTCCATTGTTATGTTATAAGATTTATAATCAAGACAGATGATTCTCATGCTTTCCTTTTTTTATGAATGTACTATAATTCATGTGAAAAACTACTAAAAGTAATACTATAATAGAGCGCATTTATCAAAAAGAGGGGTGAAAAAATCATTACCCAAATGCGATCACGATCGTCATCGTTCCCGGACCCACCACGCGTTGTCCCCATTGGCTCTTTTAGTTAGCCCATCGGTTACTATCACAAGCCCAAGCGATCTCCTTGTTTTAGCCCAAACATAACTTCACCTGATTAGGACTCCTCACGAAACAAAATCAGATCGCAGGGTTTTTGCAGGGTTCAACGACATTCTCCGATCGCCGGAAAACCGCAAGGAACGAAAGAAAGAAACACAAATAAGAAAAAAAGCGATCAAAGATGGGTATCAGTAGCTTACTCGACCTCCCCATTCAGCTTCTCATGCCATCTTCTCTGTCACCCATCAAAGAAATCTCCCTCAAAACCATCCCTCATGCTTCCAAGGTCAACTCTCTCTCTCTCTCTCTCTCTCTCTCTCTCTCTCTCTCTCTCTCTCTCTCTCTGTGTCAGTGTATACATATATACGTATGAAAAACCAAATCTAATTAATTTGAGTCTTGTGTCAATCAATTACAGTTGATTCTATGATTTGTTTTTGGTTATTCTGCAGTACTCGGTCAAAGGCTATAATCAATGAAATTATAGCTTTTCTGTAGTGCCTTCCCAACGTATTTTTATTGGGATATATAATCAGGAAAGGCAATGCACCCAACAGAGCTCAATGGGTTCCTAGTTCATGTATTGACCATAACTAATTGGGACTTCAGAGTCGATTTGGTTTGGTGATGTGTATTTATTGTGTTTCTTTGCATGATCTGATCGACAGATCGATATTAAGAATGTTTTGGAGGCCAGGTACGGATTCGAGGTCGAGAAGGTAAATACCCTGAACATGAAAGGGAAGAAGAAAAATAGGGGCGGTTGGGTGATTGCGAAACCGAATTACAAAAAGGCATACGTGACTCTGAAGAGGCCGCTGTCAACATCACAGGATTTGTTTCCGCAGAGCGGCTTGATCAGGGAGTGACCATCCAAGTCGAAGTGGAACCCACAGGTTGCCTTGGCTCGATAATAAGGATGGCAATGGCAGGTTCGAGTCTGAGAAGAGTTCCGGTACTCGTGCCAGTCTGCAGTGGTGATGGTGGCGCCGTGCTTTACTGGTTCCCCGGAGCAGCACGCGGTCCTCTTGGTAGAGTTTTTTATTCTGTAATTTCTTGCCTGAATTGGTGTGAGTTGATGAGTGACTCAAAGTGTTGAGAGCCGTCTTTCGGGTGCTATTATATCTGTTAAAGTTTACTTTCGTCAGCTTCAACTTCAGCCATTTCCTTTCTCAAAAGCCATAATTGAACATAATTTTATCCCCATTTCTAAGCCAAAAAGTTAAATTATAACTTTGCTGAATCATGTATTTGGCACAGAAATTGGCTTAACCAAATCTTCAGTGTACCTCTCTTGATGGGCCAGTCTTTCTCTTGGATTTGGTGCCTTGCTGATAACACTTTGTAAAAATTCTTCCTAATGTCCCGGGAAGACTATTCTCTGGTTTAGCTAAAGATGTGCATGTCTCCCCTCGAGTCCCAGATACAGTAGTAGCATGGCTTGTAAAATACTGGATAGCGATTAGAAGAACTATAAATGCAAATTCATCTATGTACAGGGAAGAAAAAAGGACAACTCGAAAGGGAGGCTTAAAAATGAAACCAAAAACTGAAATGGAAATAAAAAAACTAGCAGCAGTCTCAGAGTAAGACTCGGTCACAAAAGGAAGATCAAACACCGGAGGGGATGGAAATGCAGAACTCATCAGTTGTGAATGGAGCCATCACCAATCTGTCTCACCCTGAGTGTCAAGTATATTAGGATTATTGTTCCCATACTGGACCTGAAAAGAAGATTGAAAATTCAACGATTAGGAAAGATCGATCAGGAAAGGACCAGAAGTAGAGTTACTACTTAAGTTTGCATAAATGAATTCTATTCAATTAAAGAAAGAAAATACGTGTCTGGCAGCAGAATAGTCACGCAAAAATGTGACCAATCATTTTCCCATGGAAATTTTCAGAGGCCTAATATTTTATTGAAAATGTTGTCTCTGCCCCCACTTCTCTTTAGTTAGTTTCGCTACGAATTCCAGAAGCTCCAACATTAAAACCTAAGCAGAAATAACAAGCTATAAAGAAGAAATAAATTCAAAAGGAAGTAGGATTAAAGGTTCAGTGACTTCATAGAAAAGGGAAAACAGGTCTCAACTCAAGGCATCATGCTTACCCCTGCCAGTTGAGATAGATACGAGACTCCCATACGATTTAGCTAGTCTTTTTCATATTCCATACAACTAAGGATGCCATTGTCCTTTCATATTGCCTCTAACTAGTTCCAAATGTCGTATTGGATATGCCTAAATTCACTCGCATACCATCTACACCCCTTATACTTTCGACAATTATGATTAGGGACACCAATCGCTGCCTTTTTATTTGTAAAAGTCTTAATATTTCTGTACTGAAGTTCATTCTAATTGGACATGACTTGATTGGTTATTACTCCAGAGTCTACACATACTTCTGCTTGCGTCTCTCCCACCAAATTTGATATTTCAAAAATAATCATCCTGCCCCAGTTCAAACCATTCTCATGTATCTCTCTTCATTGTGGATTTTCAACATATCTTGTGTCTTAGTTATGCGTACCTCAAAAATGCTATCCCCCCATATTTGATGTTTCAAAAATAATCATCCTGCCCCAGTTCAAACCATTCTCATGTATCTCTCTTCATTGTGGATTTTTAACATATCTTGTGTCTTAGTTATGCGTACCTCAAAAATGCTATCCCCGCATTCGTTACTTATATACTCTGAGCTAATTCACCAGAAGTATATAATACCAGCAAAGCTCATGCACAACAAGATCTCATCTTAGCTTTATTCAAATAGTTTAGTCATAGTAATTGTACACCTGTTCGTTTGTCTACCGATCCATAAAAATGGAAGGAGACAAAAGACTAAGGACTAGATCACACGTTGTTGCCTCGTTACAGTAACATGTTTCCAACAAATTGGCGCAAAAAGAAAAGAAGGAAAAAAAAAAATAAGCCATTATCTTTTTAAAGTTCCACATCTAAGACCTAATTAAAAGCGGATAAAAAAAAAAAAGACCTAATTAAAACAATATTCTACTGCAATTCATGGTAAATAGTGTTAAAGTGAGCTTCTATCATAATTAAAGGATAGGATATGATGGGTCTGAGCTTACAAAGCAGAGAAGAGGAGAACAACTTTTCTTGCATTCATCGAAACAGAACGCTTATATTTCCTTGTCCGGTTCTTGGGACTTTCATGAACCTTATCAGTAATTGATTGATCTGCAGCCTCAAACACATTATCACATACCGTTAAGTTGTAAAACATAGACATGCAATGGCAATTGACGGAGACAGTAATCAGCAGAGATAGACAAGCAAGATTGTAAACTACTGTACAGTATGCATCTCTCCTATTTAAGAGAAAACCATCAATTGACTGCCAAATGATGGCGCCTAATTGTGTTCTAAACCTTTGGTTCAAGGGAAGTAGGGTTCAAGTCACTCCATCTGTACTTTTTCCTTGCACAATTATTTGTATGTTGAGATCTTCTTGTGCAGACTAAATTGGGGTTATATCCATACATGCAACCACCACCACATCCATACCTGGTCAGTGCATGATTCTGCCATTATACCAAAAGTTTGGAATTGCAGCGCTAGCCATTTTTCCAGTTGAGGAGCTTATAGTGTGCATATTATTCATGAGTTAAACCATTAGGTCCACAAGCATATACCTAGTGGCTAGTGCCATTAGTAATGTTTCTTCTTTCTGTGTGTGCTTTTTATTTCAGTTTTTCTTCCACATTTCGTACACTATTGAGGCTTTTTTTTTAATCCGACTATTGAGGCTCCATGAAGAGAATATATACACTGGAAACACCCTTAAGCCAAGTGCGGTACTCTATTCACAGCGGCAAAAGTGATGCATTCAGCTTGCTCACTGCACAATATACTGAGGACAAAAGTTCAAGCCGCTGTGAATGCCGGGGGAAAAAGGCAGCGAGCAACCTGAATTATGGCACTTAATGAGCCATAATGAAAATGCCATTTTTGGATTTGAGTTCCTAAAAAGATATAATCCACCAACAAAAAAGTAGAGGATGCTTACATACCTCTAGAAGTGAATTTGGGTAACTCAAGGCTGTCATTCACCAAAAGATGCATGAATTTCTTCCCAATCTGTAAGCTAATCTGTCTCCGCAGTGCCCTCTGCAAATGCTGTTTAATCACTGTCTTTAAGCCATTGTTAAAAATAGATAATAGGAGTAATGTTTCAAGTAAACAACATAGTAAAGCAAGATACATAGGCTGCCTGACACCGCGACACCATGTTTAGCCAAATGACTACTTGTCAAAGACTCAAATGCTTTCAGGAGTCAGGACACCATATTGTGAACTCAATTGTATTTTCCTCCTCTCAAAGGGGAAGTTTATAGGTATGTATAGATGTATGATTGCATGTATAATTATACACAGACAGAACTTACAATTAATGGACCCTCAATCTTCAACTTTTCCTTAGAGTCGTCATTGGTTATAGGTGTCCCTGAATTTCCGTTTTCAATATCCACATCCACAATGCAAGGGGAATAAGCCTCTGCATTTTCCATCTCCAGACTGATGTAGTTTTGGCAATTCAATTTAGCATCCAAGCACATTTGCGTATTGGATTGGTTGGGAACTTCTGAGTCGCCTAAGAAAGATAACTGTGATTCACATTGCAGATTAGTGGTGCCTGAATCGGGTAACACTGAAATGCTATAGGCATCTTGGCCCTGCATAAGAGAAATTGAAATGCCCATTTTGGAATAATTAATAGACGGGGGGATATCAGATAGGAATGTAGGACCACTAAAACTGAATTAACAACAGTAAAGCAAGAAAGTCCGAGAAACTAGAACACAACAAAAATAACAGGAGACTTTTCTTAAAATGATCTACGTGTCTAGTACCAGAATGATTCACAACTTCTACAAGGGCAGCAGAATTCATAGAAAAACATGTACATAGTCTTCTGGCAGTTTCTGAGAGGGAGAGAAATAGATGGAGGATAGAACTGCGGATCTCAAAAATAGATATTTTCCACCGTAGATGATTAAAATATAGTAGTATACTTCCTATGTAAAATAGAAAAATTCGAGATACTAGTGATGAGACCAGAATGAGAAACAGCCCCATTTGACTGTGCACTTTATCCTTTCAAGCTCACAAAGCATATAGAGCAACTTCCTTGAAACTTGAACACAGACACCCGTGTCTCAACTTGAACACAGAAGGAAACATGACGGGATAAATTTATAATATTGAAAACTTATTTAGGGGTATATACTCCAAAATTATGATGAAAAGGGTACAAATAAGTGATTTTGACCAAATAAAATCCTTGTTCAACTTGTAATATTTGAAGAGGGAACAATAAGAATTGCAAATATACTATTACTTATGGCTAATTTTTCCACGAGTGGAATGCTCCTACGAATAACTAGATAGATATCCAAATATATACGCATATTCTTCACCGTGTCCCCGCAGTATCGGTGTGTACGTATCCGTGGTTTCTTAATAAGCTCATAAGCTCATTTATAATTTACACACACTCACACCAACAAAATATATGTTGGGGTACACCCAAGTGGAGTGGGTGTGAGTGTAGGGGATAAAACCCCTTGTCTTATTCTCCCCTTTTGTTGACTGCCTTAGAGGCAGTGTGTGTGTGTGCTGGACAGTGAGAGGCAGTGAGAGTGAGCCGGTTGTGGCTCCCCCGTCCGGGGGAGCGGGGTTGCTCGGAGATGCACGGAGAGACTGTCGGACAGCCACCGGAGTGAGGGAGAGAGAGAGGAGTGGGGAAGCCGGATTGTGACTATCCCGGTGAGGTTTTTTCATACTTGTATATGTGATTTATACTAGTAGAGTTTTTCCTCGGATATCTCTCGTTTGTGCTTGGTTTATTTTTCGTGCTTGTGCTTGGAGGTGTGAATCGAGGTCGGCGTCTCGACCCAACAATGGTATCAGAGCCGAGGTTGCTGGTTCGAGCCACCGAAGTGAGGGAGAGAGAGAGGAGTGGGGAAGCCGGATTGTGGCTATCCCGGTGAGGTTTTTTCATACTTGCATATGTGATTTATACTAGTGGAGTTTTTCCTCGGATATCTCTCGTTTGTGCTTGGTTTATTTTTCGTGCTTGTGCTTGGAGGTGTGAATCGGGGTCGGGGTCTTGACCCAACAATACAGAACAACAAGTCTACAACCACAAACAAACACAGAAACCCTTACACGCACTCATAAGCCTAGCGGGCCTTGCGGGGCCCACACACTGCACACCCCAGTGTGTGTGTGTGTTTGTAGTTTGTGGTTCTAGACTTTTTGAACAATGAAAGAAGGAAAACTTCCTTTTCGCAGAGGAACCATTTTCCCTGTGAACAAAAATAGTCTTCGATAGTCGACTAGGCAGTGTTTGCAACTAAACAAGCGAAACTTCTAAAAATAAATTGCCCAAGCAAATATGAGAAATTTAGATAAACAACAGCATCACTCATTGGACTAAAAATCAAGTCAACATCATAATTGCGAATGGATTTTTTTTTTTTTAATATCTCAGGTGTCCAAGCTAGCTTTCTCGCAGCTCGACTAATCCTAGGACCAATCCCACCACCCAATTGCAGAGATCCCAATTAATAGAGCAAAACTCTGTATGTACTGCCCCACAGGAGGTTTCGAACTGACACCTTAGGGAGTGCGAATGGAATTTGTAGAATCCTCGAGCAAATCTCCAAGGACAAAAATGTATACAATGAATCAACAAGCTCGCTCGAAATGCTGCTAAAATTAGATCCAGGGCCGGAATTACCTCGATTAATTAACCTTAACACAAATTCGGCGCTGAGAAACTCACCTCATCGCAGGAGTTGACCGCCATTGACGAGGAAGGACTAAGAGCGAGAGTAGAGAGAGACTATCAGATTGCTTCACTCATTCGAGATTCGAAAAGAGAGAGAGAGAGAGAGAGCTAGTGCATTTTGCAAAAGATCTACAGATATGGAGAAATGTATGTTCTGTGTGACTGACGATATATGTGCAAATGTATGTATGTATGTATGTGTATATGGAGAGAGAGAGAGAGAGAGAGAGAGAGAGAGAGAGGGAGAGAGAGGGGGGGGGTGGGGGCTGCGTGCGATACGAACGTTACATCGGAAAGGGGCTATTTTCAGTGGCGCGGTATGCCAGAAAAGCTCCTGACCACGACTGCGACAATACATGGTCCCTATATTTTCGTCTGACCAAATTACCCTTGATCTTTTATTTGGGTTTCAATTAAACCGGTAATCTTATGGAACCGACCAAGAGAGACCCGATTCTGCACGGATCGACGTGCGAGTCCATTCTGAGTTCTGTATGAATAGTTTTTAATAATTTTAAAAATTAACCAATTTAGCCATTGAAAAATCAACTTAATTTGATAGGTATAAGTGTTCAATTTAATGTTCTTATTTTTAAAAAATGGTAGAAAATGAAAAGATTGAATCGAGCACCTACACATATCGGATTGAGCTGATTTTTTGTTAGCCCACCTAAATTTTTTTTAAATTATTGAATGACTCGGATCATCAATGTAAAACTCAAAATGGGCCCCACAAAGTGGTCGGTGCAAAATTGGGCCACCCATGGTCGGTGGCCATAGCACGGTCCCAATAGGGGGGCTCTAATTTAGATTCTTATTTTAAAAGTTCTTTTTTCAATTTTTAAACTCAAATATAATGAAAATAAAAAATAATTTTTCAATTTTTTTTATACTGTATAAAAGATCTCAATGATATTTATCAAATGAGATTCATATTGATAGAAAAATTATTTGCATAAATAGATAATTTTTAAATTTAAAATTACTTTTTGTTTTAAATACTTTTTGGAGAGACAAGAACACCCCGGAAACTAGCTTCGCCTGGAAAAATATACACTGTAGTACTTAAAAAAATTCTCTCGGGATTATCTCTTTGGTTTGCGTGCTTCATTTATGGCTTTCTTTCTTTCTTTCTTTTTTGTCAAACGGAAAGTTACTTATAAATAGGGAAAACTTCCCTATACCTCCTGTAGTTTGGGTAATGTGTGATTACACCTCCTGTGATTCACATTGTTGCATTGGCAGCCCTTGTGGTTTTTAAAAATTTACATCCACACTCGTTTTTGTTCATGTTAGCGGAAATGTACCTCACACACCTCTTGAATTTAACCACCATATTAAAAATTTAATCTGAGCCGTTCATAATGTATTAATTAAAGAGTGGAGCATCTATATAAATAAATAAAAATTTATGTTGATTAAACATCAATAACTCAGTGATCGGGGGTTGTTAAAATGAAAGGTAAAGTTAAATTTATTTCATAATAAATTGTTTTCGACCATATGGTTTCCATTTTCTGAGCGACTTGAATTTCGGTATGGATATAGTATTCGTCAAGTTCTATTATATGAACAGTCCGAATCCAAATTTTTTTTAAGAAATGATGGAAGGTTTAGATTGAAAGAAGAAGATGATGACATGTTGGATTTTTAGTCATTTCCGTTGATAGTGCAAGAATTATTTTCGTTAATTGGTTTCCTCTGCACAAATCTACAAACCGCCGAGAGTGCAGACACAATAAAGTGAATCAAAGAGTGTGTAACCGCACGTGACTCAAACTATAGGATTCTAAGTAAAGGTTGTCTACTTGTCTTTATAAATATCCGGGTTTATGTGTCCTATGGCTTTGTGGCTTTCAATGAATAGCTTTCCCTATGGGATATCTTTCTTTGCTTTCATTTACTACAACTCCACTACTTTGCAATTTTCTCTTCTCCTAACATTTATTATTCACTATCATTGGCTACTACATTTATTCACCATCATTGCCCATCCTCGTTGCCGGGAGTAATAACCCTTTTTTAATTGCAGTTTCCTTCCGGAGCAATTTGAAGCTTTAGTCTTGTTTAACTAAATAAGTCAATTGTCTTATTTTTTTATTTTTATTTAATTTTTTTTGTCTTTCAATCCTGTCTACGGTGAAACGAACAAGTGTACGGATGCTCTCACCAAAGTCCAAAGATGTGCCGATTTTAGCCGGAGACTTTTATATTTATCTCTGCATTCTGAATTGTATTGTTTCATTTTACTTTATGAAGACTCTACGGGGGTCTAATCTCCTAGACTTGTAACATACAGTTAATTTTGTTTTTGATGTATCTTCAATCTCACCAAAAAAAGAAGGGAAAATGACGGCACATGACGTGTTTTAATAATTAATACATTTTTAAGGACATGCTAAGAACATTTGTTAATGAACAAAATGTCTTTGATGGATATAAATTATCAAAACACGTCCTTAGCCGTCATTTTCCCGAAAAAGAAGACAACATATAAAATCGTAAACCGCGAATTCAGTCCAAAAGAATCTAAGTTGTTACTATTTTGAGATTCTGTTTCGATGGAGAAGTCAAAAATCAAAGCTAGTCATTTGTATATGCTAACAGCTTCAATTTTAATTCAAGTTCAAATTTCAAATTTATATATATACACACACAATAAGTCTCCCATGAGGGAGTCCTCATTTTAATTAAAATGCAGACCTCCTCATTTCTTCTATTTTCCAATCGAATTTCGATGATCTGAGCCATTTAATGTGTTCAGAACATGATTTTACAAGTAGCCGCAAGAAATCGGCAAAAAAAATGACCGGGAAGGGCTTTATTTGAGCAATTTTTATTTGAACCGTTCGATAAAAAACAAACAAAAACTGCTCGGATGAAACCTTTTCCGGTCTTTTTTTTGTTGATTTCTCGCGAATACCCTTAAAATTACGTTCTGAACATATTGAGCAACTCGGATCATCGAAATTCAATCGGAAAAGAGAGGTCCACATTTTATTAAAATGATATATATATATATATACACATATATACACACACTTTTTTTTTCCGGTAAATGTACTCTTTCATATAGCCCCAAACAAGAAAACATCGTTGTCCAAATAAGACTAAAAAAAAAAGCTTTTGACTAACGACTCGGCCATATGTATAGATGCCGTTTGATTGATTTTCGTAATTTTATTTTTTTTTGACATTGACGTGAACCACAGGACTATAATTCTTTTATTTTAAATTCCGTTTGACCGGAAAAAAAAAATAATTCTTTTTTTTTTTGTCAATTGATAGCAGAGATCATTACATCATCTATGAATTACAAAGTACAAATCGCGAGACACTACATCAATTGTGTGAGAATCCACAAGATAACTAAACCGAACAACTGAACTAACAAGATAAACTCAACTCAACTATAAGCTTCATTAAGGGGAGAAATAACCTCAACAAATACAAATGAAAGAACACCTACACGCAGGTGGAAAGATTCGAACTCCTGACCTCCTAGTTTTCACCATCTGTACACTTGAACAATTGAACGCCACCGGCCCACCATATCATACTCCCTCCATTCCCATTCTTTAGTCCCTTTTGGAAATCCGTGTCACTTTTCAATTGATTATGTTTCACAATCTATAATTTTTTAGATAATTTTGAAAATATCATTTAAAAGAACTCATTAAGATCGATCAAATAATATTCATATTGCATATAAATAATATTACTAATTAAAAATTATAATTAATTTTGTATCCGATTAAGATAGGATGAGGGACGAAAGAATGAGCACGAAAGGAGTATAATTTGCAAAAACCATTGGAGATGCTCTAATCGAAAGAGTGCTAATTTTAATGAGAGATTGTACAAATGTTTGCTTGCATAGAAAATGCGACACTTATTATAGTATAAATATATTCCAACCGATTTTTGAGTTGTGTGAAGAATCAGAGATGGAATATATAGGCGTATGAGCCCCTCACAGTTTCGGGGTTTTTTCTTTTAAATTTGAATATTAATATTAGCTGCTTTTTTGTTTGTTAAGAGCACTTAGATATTGTGTGTTATATAGATATTTAAACAATTTAAGAATGTGTTTGTTTTGGATTCCAAAACCAAACCCGTCTCTCCACGCACGGTATCCCTCAAGTTTTTCTTTCAATAACTAATCTCATTTTTCTTTCTATCTCTCTCCACTCATTACTAAAAAAATCTCCCTTAAAATCCAAACCAAACAAACTAATAAAGATTTTGGAATCTTGAAATTTCAAAATTTTATTATTTATAGTTTTACTCTGCAATTACAAAATCTTGGTTTCGTCCATGTAAAAAATAATTCCAGTTTTTGTGTTTTGGGGGAATTTTGCTTGGGTCACTTCTACAAAATCAGAAGGGTACTTTTGGACTAGGCAATGAAATCTTTTCGTTGAGAATACATAGAGAATATGTTGCAGAAGATATTGTCTGGTCGTCACCTACCCTGCATGTGAATTCTGAAAGAAAGCTTTACCAACAGACAACTCGATCAAAACAAAAGACAGAGAGAGAGAGAGAGAGAGAGAGAGAGAGAGAGAGAGATCTGAGAGTGTTCACGGGTTCTGAGAGACTTTTGATTACCGTTGCTTTAACAGACCTTTGCCCGAAAATAGACCACCATGATCACCAGAGAAAATTATTGGTTGCTAGGATTTAAAGCATCTCCAACTCAACCTATATATCTCTATTTAAGAGCATAATCAATAATGTAATCTGTCTTGGGTTAAAATAGGTTACCAGGTAAAATGGGTTGAGCTTGTGGCTAAATTTTTGTTTTTTTTCAAAGTTGACCTGGGTATAGTCCAGTCTTTTTTGTATTTTATGGGAGAATTTTGGAGAGATTCATCGGCCATCGTCATTTTTGGGGATTTGGTCTCTAAAATTACTCTTGGTTCTCTATACTTAAAGACCCAAAATATTTTTGAGTCTCTAAAACTCTAAAAAGAACCATGGGTCTAGGGGCTCCAAGATTTTCATCAAGGGATGACAAAAATACATAATATGTTAATGATGAAAAACTCTATATAAAAGATATATTATAAGTACAAATAAAATGTAAGTACATAGAGATTTCCTTATTATTTGTTTAGCAATATATTTTTTAGGTTCCAAAATGTATTGGGCTGCGCTTATTTTGGTTCTGTAGGGCTACATTATTTAGGCTCCATTCCAGAAACCTTTTTTAAAAAATAAACAGCTTATTTCACATTTTCAAACTCAAAAATAATGTAAATAAAAAATAATTTTTCAATTTTTTTGCATTGTATAAAAGATCTCGATTGGACTTTTAAACAAGATATTTTAAAGATTTCGATGAGATCTTTTAAATAAGATCCATATTGCATGTTTTTATATTTCAATAAGCCCATGAATTTTGAGCTTGAAATTGTTTTCTTAAAAAATAAGATTTTTTTTTGCGTTCTGGAACGGGGCCTTTACTCAAATGATCAAATCTAATTGGACTTTCAAATAGTTTACAACATTGCTACCACCACACATCTACAAGCACTTGCAGCGTATACCCACACACACGCAAACAATCAAACACAACTCACATTGTGAACGCAATCACTTGAACACATGTGGAGTGGTTGTGTATGTGTATGTGATTTTACAATTTTTGTTTATTTTAACCCCACACAAGGGATCCAGTGCCTATAATACTACAGTAAAAATTTATAGTGTGAAAAAAATTCTTAAAAATTCCTATTTATGTGGGAAAAAATCCTAAAACTTCAACTTAACATTCAATTTATTTGTCACATGTATAACATTAAAAGTCGGCTAAACACACATACACAATCCCGTTTCTCTCTCGGACCTCGCAAGTAGCAATATATACACTTCGAAAATATTGTTTTATAATGAGTACAAAAATACAAGTGGTTCAAACTCATGCTAGACACAAATCTTACGTCGGTTATACAAAGGCTGGCTTCACGTGTCCCGGCCTAGCCTTGTCTATTTCTCAATGGCCAGACCATTAGCGGCCATTCAGTCCATCAAACAGGCCTGCTCCTCCGCTTGGCCCACGCCCCTGTTATTCGGCCCACTTCATTAAAGTAAGATACAGGAACCACTAAAAACCATACGAATTGCTTTATTGTCTGTGACTAGTAGGGGTGATTTCGGGTCGAATTTGGTCTGTTCGGGATGAAATTTTCAATGATCGACTCAGTTCGGGGTAATTATTTTTAGGACCAATTCCGACCGGAGTTAAGTTCGATTCGGTTCGGGATGGGATCAGTCTGGTCGGGAATTTCAAGGATTTCGGTCTGCCCGAGATCTGATATGGTTTGAAGTTAGGGTTTGTGATGGTTGGTCAAGATTAAACACAAAATAGATCAACGGACCAGATTAATATAAAAATATATAAAATATATAGTTGGTTCGGTTCAATCTTAGTCGGTCCATATTATTTTGAGTTCGGTTTGGTTCGATCTGTAGAAGACTGAACCAAAAATTAATCGGTACAGTTCCGTTCAAACTGAGGCGGAAAAAACTTGCTACCCCGACCGAAAACCTAACCAATCAAACGATTTTTTTGATTTTTTTGGGTCCGTCGGTTTTTCTTTCCCCCCTAAATTGACTGACTTGTGTAATGGTAAGTTGGTAACCATGCTCCACAAGGACCTGAAATGTAATCAATGGGATGGACCTAAATCGGCTTCTTGATCATTCTATGTCATAATTATGACTTGAAATGGAGAGCTACTAGACATCCTACCACCTCTGTAGAACCTAATTCCAACTTTTCTTTTATTAGAAGTGGAGAGAGGCATATTCGGTTGTTCTTTTGTACAATTTGCCCAACTTACCATCCAACTCTCCTTCAATTTGATCACTCTCAAGAGCATCAGACCAAGGAGGCATGGTATGGTGGTTGAAAACTTGGACTTAGTTAGACAAAGCCAACTTCAAGTCTCCATAGCTCCTCATTCGGGCTAAATATACTCTTAAATCCACCTACGTGTTAAAGCATCCACTTCAAAACCAATTTTACAACGAGGAAAGAGGCCGCCCATGATCATATTGTAGTTTTCAAGATAACAATTAACCGAGGTTGGACAAATTCCAACACCACACGTGGTGGGGCCTTAGGTTCAGTCCCAACTCCCAACATAGGGATGGTGGGGTCTCCTATGATAGTGGAGTGGTATGGTGTGACGGGGCAATGACGGAGGCGACATGATACCATACATGCGCTTACGGTTAATGGATAAAAAAAAACCCGCATCAGAGACCAAATATTTGTATAACTTTATGGGTTGCACCAAAGCTTATGACTTTCATCTAAAAACTGATAGCTTCAAATTTTAAGAGAAGGATTACCAGCTAAATATGAAAATTATGTTTTTTGTGGACACATTACTCAGCCACACCCCGACCATATTACTTTCACATACATGTAGGCTCCACATATTTAATTGTGAAATGAGCCTCATGTGAGAGTGATGTGGACAGGATGTGGCCGAATAACGTGCCCGTTAGCATTATTGACGGAAGTTCGAGAAATTCACGATGAAATAACGGACAGCTTTCACAAACAAAGCAAAAGTTTAGTGCTTCAGAATTAAAACCAAAAATCTTTCGCAGAATTTGTGCTTGTCACCACCCCATAAGCATTGGCTAACATCGAGAATTTTTTTGGGGGGAATTCTGTATAGGAAACATTTACAATGCAAGGAGCATCCACAATGTAATAATTAAAATTAAAATATTGTTGAAGTTAATAATGTGTGCTTAAAAAAGTGCGAACATTGTAATAATCAAAACTAGCAACCTCCTAACGAATAATTAAATTTGGACATTTGAATAATCAAAAGTAACAAGTGGGATTTCACATTGCTAACTTTAGCAACTCTCTAAATGAATAATCAAAAGCTGACATGACAAGTTTTGATTATTACACTACGTATGCTCTAAAACAAAATTTTAACCACCACCCAATATGCAAGGACGGAACCAGGATTTTATCCTAGCAGTGGCGAAATGTATACTAAAAAAATCTAGTAGTGGCGAGACTATATAAGTTGGGCATAAATTTTTTTTTTACATATAATAATTATATTTTCTAAAATTCTTGTCGTGACGGTCGCCACCACTAGACCCCCTGATCTCATCCTAGCCAATATGCATTGCCTAACATCGAGAAATATTTTTAAAGTTTAAGTTCACAAAGCAACATCGATAGGACTAGCAATAGACTAACCAACTAACTCACGAAAGTATAGGACTTTGGTTAACAACAGCATTATTTTTATTTCAGAAATGTTTGGAACTGATCTGAATCGATTAGAAAGCACATTGCCTGTACACAAATATATACAGAGTCGTCTGAGTCCAGATGCATCCAACCACTCTGATAATTTGATGCCTCACTCTACTTATGTTTTAAAAAACCACAAAACAAAAAGGAAAAACAAACATAAAGAAAACAAGACAAAATTTGAGGATTGTTGCGCGACAAAAAATACTACAACCATACTCACTTACACACCACGATACCCATGACCCATTTACATATTCACCCCAGAAGTATATGAGCTCCACACACAGTGCACGCGTGCACTGTGTTCGAAGGCAAAAGACGAGCGAGGCATCAAACTATCAGAGTGGTTCCGGTTCAAAAAAACAAACAAACTATAAGAGTGGTTCGATTCGCATGGACTCAACGACTCTCCACGTACTTGTGAGTGTGAATGTGTAAATGGTTACACAAGGTTGTAGACATTGTTTATCCATTTGTGCAACCCATTTGGCAACAAAACAAAAATACATAAAAGCCAAAAAACGGTCTTTCTTTTACAGTAGTCTGCGAACAAAATCTTTCAGTTAAAGAGTAGCGGCGATGGAAACAAAGCGCACGAATGCTGTACTCCTCCTCCGTCGTCGCTCTCACCCTCTCTCTCTTCCCAATCCATTGCTATTATTCCATTCTCTCTTCCCCTCCAAGCCTCCTCTCCTTTCCCATTCCCCTCTCTCTTAAAACCCTAACTCCTTTCTCTCTCTCTCTCTCTCTCTATCTATATACACAAGTATACACACATATATACCACCACTGTGTAACGGCCTTGGGTCACCTTGCTCGTCGTACTATCCCAAGGCCGTTACACATATACATACATAGCATTAAAAATTGCAGTTTCCGATGCGGGGATTGGAGCTCTGGTTGAAGGAGCTTGTCGCATCGGAGACGCAATTGTGCAATGAATCGAGTTTGGTCGGAGGATTATTCCTCGAATCGGCTGTTCCTTCTTTGTTCGTTTCGTTCGTTCCGAAAAAGAGTCGCTCGGCCTCGTTATCGTGCTTGCGGGAGACTCGCCGGCGGCGGGTCGGTGGCGGCGGGTTTTTGTCGGTGAGCTTGGCGGCTAATGGAGGCGGGGAAGGGCATTTTGGGGAATCGGGTGAGGTTTTGGGGGAAAATGGGGAGAAGAGTAGTTGTGAGGAAGAAACGGTGGCGTTTGAGGGGGTTGGGAAAGTGGAGGTGGAGAAGGTTGTGGTGGGGAGAGGAGGAGGGGGAGGTGCTTTGAACACTACAAAGCATCTATGGGCTGGTGCTATTGCAGCTATGGTTTCAAGGTTCGCTTACATTTAGCATAGACATACTTTTGTATGCAAACACAAGTTCTTAAGCATATTATGTGTTTGTTTGTCATGTTTCTATTCCGATTGGCCATTAGGAATGAGTGATAAATGAGCTGTACAGGTGGTTGATCAAGCTTTGGTTTGAAAACTCAACGAGCTTCAAAAAAATGTTCGAGCTTGGCTTGATTATTAGACAAGCTTTGATCGAGCCGTTCTTGAGTAACTTGAATATGTTATACTTCATAAGCTGAACGTGCTGGTAGTAGCTTATTCCAACTTGGTTTGAAACTTTAACAAGCTTTAAAAAACGTTCAAGCTTCGTTTGTGACAAACCGATCTTGAATGAGGTAACATGAGCTCAAATTGGAGTAGATTGGTTCATTTAGCAGCCCTATTGGCCTTTGTTATTGCATTATCCAACTTAGCTCATCTCTGTAGGCGTTAACTATTGTGTTTGTTTAGTCATATTTCCCTCTATTGGATTGTAGACTTGAAGTTGAGCTTGAATTGTGCAAACCTAGCTGATCTCAATCATGATTTGTATAGCATGCTGCTTCTGCGTAGTTGGTCTGAAAACATTGAACAAAGCAGATCGAGCTGGTTCAAAAGTTTGTTGTCCTTGTGTTTTTTTTTTGGTTGGACTAACTACATGGAAGAGAATTGGGGAATCACTTGCCAAATGCAATCCCTAGGATCACGGAGGACTCTTTTTTGTTGTAGAATTAGGATGCAGTTTTTTGCATTAAATTTCTTATTAATGCTTAAGTAGTGAAGCAATGTTTGAACCCCTGGACGCCCTCGTATTTTAGGCAACACCACAACAATCTCGTACTTGCTGGGGACAAATATGCTGGTTATGTGGAGAATCACCAGCAGGCTTCTTTTCTCTAGTTTTTGTGTATTCTGTTCGGAAACCTCTCCTTAAGGGTTGACCCTGAAGCTTTATGGCTTATCCCCTAAGTTGTAATCATGTTTGTTCTTCATATAATGACTTTTCACAGCAATTTTCCCACAGCCCTGATGACATCATCATCTTTTCTAAGCAGAAAATTAAGATTGTATCTTGAGGCAAATTGTGGCTCATGTCACTGAAATGATGATTCAATTTTTGTTCAATGTGGCTGACTGCTTGTTCATGTAATCTTTTATGATCCTCTCATGACATACAATTTTTGTCCTGTTTTATCAACCAAAATTAGCTTAAGTACAAGACATTGCATAAGAGATCCTCTGTGGTACCATAGGGTTCTATCACTGTTCTGAGAAGATTATTTGTATTCACACTTCTAAAGCTATGTTGCTTTTCATGCGCAAACTAATTTCCTCACAGTAGTATGAACTACGAAATATAAGTAAAGAGAGTGTTTCACATTTTGCCGCAGTAATCGACTTCATTTAAGGAGGGAATAGGACTGTTGCAAGCTTCATAGCTATGGAATTGCTTTCACATTCTCCTATACAAAGCATTTTTCATATTGTTTATATGTGCGAAAAGTTGGACAATTGCTCAGTTTTTCGGTCTTTGAACATATCAAAATTTTCATCGGCTGATGTAATCTTTGTTGTACACAGAACTTTTGTGGCTCCACTTGAGAGGCTAAAGCTGGAATATATAGTTCGTGGAGAACAGAGGAATCTTTTTGAGCTAATTAAGGCAATTGCAGTTTCTCAAGGGCTGAAAGGTTTTTGGAAAGGAAATTTTGTCAATATTCTCCGTACGGCTCCTTTCAAGTCTATCAACTTTTATGCCTATGATACGTATAGAAATCAACTGCTCAGGATGTCTGGAAACGAGGAAACCACGAATTTGGAAAGGTTCGTTGCTGGTGCTGCCGCTGGAATTACTGCTACTGTTCTTTGCATACCTATGGACACGGTATGTGGTTATTTGTGACACTGTTATTTTGGTAGCTTGATTTGTTGCCTTGGTGCTTGTTTTTGTAGTGAAGCATATTTTTATTGGCTTGGTTTTCATCTTCCGTTGCCTACTCCTCATATCAGGCCCTGTTATGTGATCATGCTTGTTAGAGCTCGATAAAAATAGCAGCTGTCATATCTGGCGAGGACAAGGGGGTGCTGCCCAGCACTGGGTCATGGAGATTCTCAAAACCTGTGACAACCATCCCTGTGTCCAATAGCTGGGGGTGAATGCTGTCCTCCTTTGTTTTGGCCCAACTATATTCAACTATTTTCATACACATTGTCTAAAGTTGCACATGCTAAGGCCCTTAGACCAATATGGAGGACATTTGATAAATATACACACATCTACATGTGTATATATACGTGTGTGTGTGTGTGTGTAAATAGATATGATTGTGTGTGTGTGTGTCTATTACATTTGTGGATCCATATTTATTTTAGAGATCTTGGACATTTAATCATCCCAACCTTTTGGGACTTATAGGGGGGTTAATCTATTTTATAGCAAAGGGAGGGAGGGGGGTTGGCGTTCTTGTTGGTCATTGATTTAAAACAAGCCATAGTGCCTGAAGTGCGTGACTCCAGAAATATATGAAACCTTCTAACCATAGAGTTTTAGAAACTGAAAATGATCGGAATCACTAAAAATTACTCCTCAAAACTCAATGTTTCAGATCAGGACGAAGATGGTAGCACCTGGAGGTGAAGCGTTGGGTGGTGTAATTGGTGCCTTTCGCTACATGATCCAAACAGAAGGGTTCTTTTCTCTTTACAAGGGGTTAGTGCCCTCAATTATAAGTATGGCACCATCAGGTGCTGTTTTCTACGGTGTTTATGATATATTGAAGTCGGCCTATCTGCATTCACCAGAAGGGAGGAAAAGAATTCAACACATGAAGCAGCAAGAAGGGGAACTTAATGCTTTGGAACAACTGGAGTTGGGTCCCATGAGAACATTGTTATATGGGGCAATTTCTGGTGCTTGTGCTGAAGCTGCTACATACCCATTTGAAGTAGTGAGGAGACAGCTTCAGATGCAAGTCAGAGAAAGGAAGATGAGTGCACTAGCAACTTGTGTGAAGTTGGTTGAGCAAGGTGGTGTTCCTGCTCTCTATGCAGGATTAATTCCCAGCTTATTACAGGTAAAACGTGGATCTTGTATCAAGTGAGGTTTTCTATAAATTACATACATGGGTTTTTGGCTTATTTTCTCATTGCATGCCTTGGATGGATGGCGAAATCAAGTCCCTCTTGTGGGACTAGATCTGCAGTTGAAATATTTGGTTCGTTATCTTGGAAAGAATTACTCTGCCTGTCCCATAAAATGATGGGTTTTTCGTCAATATTTTTTTGAATTCTTTCCCCACCAATTAAAAGAACTAATAACTGAGATCTTTTGATTGGTGAGATCTCCTTTTTTGCACAAAATATATTTTGTTCGATCCGTTCAAAGGCACGACTGCTTTTAATGGACATAAAATGTTATGGATGCAGTATTTTGTAAGTACAATCATAATACACATGACTGTAAGAGTTTACTATTGAAACCACCAATGCCATATGGTTCTGTGCAAACTTGAAGATGTTATTTATACTTCATACTCATGAACCGAGATTCTTAAATCTATTTTACGTACACTCTGCTATAGTTATCAGGTTCAAATATCTAATTGTCTGATTTTCATTTAATTCCCATGTCCAACTCTGAGACATGACAAGATATTTTTGTATTTCTTCAATGTCTTTTGACTTTTTTCTTTCTGTAGATAATTGCTGGTTTTGGTTTTGAGCATTGGTAGATTTGCTAAGCTTTAGTTGATTCTTGAGGGTCTATAAAGCACAGGTACTGAAAAATTGTTGCCATGTGAGTACCGGGTACTGTTAGAGCATCTCCAACTCATCTCTCACTCTCTCCATTTTGGAGACTCAAAAAAAAAAATTCTATTCAAAAGGTAATTTTGGAGAATCAACAACTCCAACCCAATTCTCCATTTTTCACCTTCAAAACTCCCCCCAATTCTTCCTCCATTTATTGTTCGATATTGTTTTTTTTTTTTCCTTCTTTCATTAGATGCATGTTTTTTTCTTATTTCAACTCATTATTCAAACCAATACAATGATAGGATAGTGTAAATGAGGAAAAAAATAATATTATGAGTTCAAATGGTTTGAATTTACATTTGATGTTATTTCAAAAAAATGCATTTACTTATACTTAATATTTAGACTCATTTTGAAGGTATTGTTATTGTCTTTCCAATAATACCAATTTTGTAGAAAAAGAATGCGTAATGTAAAAGTTATATGTAATCGATGAAATTCTAGCAAAAAAATAAATAGAATATTAGTGAAGGAGAGAAATGGAGACTCGTCTCCATTTGGGAGGTGATTCTCCAAATATGGAGAATGAGAATTGAGTCTCCAAAATGGAGATCCCAAATGGAGATGGGTTGGAGGGCATAAATTCTCCAAAATGGAGTTTTGGTGCCCAAATGGAGATGGGTTGGAGATGCTCTTATAGTAGGTGGACATATGCCAAAAGCATCAGGTACATTTTGGTATCCGGGTACGACAAATAGTAGCATGAACCTCCTATCGAATACATCTTAGAACCTTGCTCCGGCATTCCGAAATCAGACTCTACTAGGAACCTCGCTCCCATCGAGCACGCTCCAAACTAGGATAGAATCTCTTAAGCACTTGTATCCCTATTTAACCAGAAAGAAAAGATACCAAGCAAGGGAAAATATAAAATCATTATAAGATACTATTAGAAAAATGTTAACTAAAATCTGTTCAAATACTCGGTTTGACAATTGTCCGTGGATGAGGCGATTTTGACAATTGTTTGTTGAACACTCACTTAACAACAATTAACTGTTCAAGTTCTGACAATTTTGTGTTCTTTTTTCTCCTCCAGGTTTTACCATCAGCTGCTATAAGTTACTTTGTTTATGAGTTCATGAAAATAGTTCTCGAGGTGGAGTCAACATAAAATTCGCTAGTGCTACACCGGGAGACATATATTGACGCTTATCATGGGGCGGCGTTCTCTCTCTAAAAGAGCTCCTGATTTTTGTGTGTTTTTAACCCTTTACTTCACCTGATAATAATTTACCTGGCCTTTTGATAGGCAAAAGAGAATAGTTGGTTCATACATGTTCTCTCATATAAAGATGGTAAGCAATTTTTCGAGGACCTGAACTGGAAATTGTTTGCTTCCTAACTTTTAAGTTAGCATAGCATACCAGATCATCCGGATCGGATCATCTCTACTTTACCTATTTCTGAGTTGTTTGGGTAAACACACAAGGTTTACCATTTCGGAATATTTAGCTCAACGGTTTTATTGTGCGACACATTTTGAGATTGAATATCTAGTGATTTCAGTTTTGTGTTCTGGCCAAGCAAAATTGCCTAAAACAGGATGTGATGATGTATTATTTTAGAAGAAAATTTTCTATGGATACGAGATTAGCTCTGAGGTCATTAGCTTAACGAACCAAGCTTTGGTTAATTTGTGTACAAATAGTGCTGTGGATGTTTTTTGCCCCTTAAAGTTGAATATAAACCTAAACCATCCCCTTTGCTGCAAAAACTCAAAAACAAATGAAACTAGTTGCAGACCAGAACACAAATATTCACTAGGAAAAATAACGCAATCAGAAGTAAGAAAACTGGGTAATGAATAATGATATGACCTTGCACTTAAATGCCCGGAGAAAGGAGGTTAGGAATTGAACTCCTCCAAGACGCTAATCAAACTATTCTCAGAATACTGATTTTTGCCAATAAAAAAAAAAAAAATTTTGACAAGACATTCCAGGCTCCTAAATAAGACAACCACATGAAAATAATAACCCCAGAATATTAGTGAACCAGGCCTCGAAATCCAACCTACAAAGCTTTAACCCTAACTCTCTCCTATGTTCCTAAATTTCTAAAATAAATGCAGCAAAATGTGATAATATCTGTACATGTATAGTTCGGAGAGTTACTGAAATTCAACCAGCACTTGTGCTTTGAAAAACCCTTGTAGCATTAGAAACAAAGGCCGACAGTCGTTCCTCTGTTTTGAATCATCCCTATTCGGACACTACATATTCTAACTTGCATTCATACGATTTACACTTATTGAGGCCAACCATACTGCTGAGTCCGATTACCACCTATTGGGTTAGGACCTCTACCGGTCCCAGAACCTCCATATTGACCACCTTGGGAGTAGTTAGGAGGGCCTGCTGCATAACCACTAGCTCCTCCCGGATACGGCTGTCCCCGCCCCTGTGGTGGGTACGATCCTGTGTTGTAACCTCCACCTTGACTCCCACGATCGGGATAGTACCCACCACTCGGATTACCACTTGGAGGGTACCTAGTTGGCCCACCACCAGGACCACGAGGCTTTCCATATTGGTGATGAGTAGGTCCACTGGATACCGGAGGCGGGTAACTGTTTGCAGGCCCGGCCCAATGCGGTGGAGGATGAGATTGCCCGGTTTGTTGGATAGGAGGGAGGCGAGTGTGTTGCTGTGGATGCTGCAATTTCTGTCTCTTTGCCATTTCTTCATTTTGGCGCTGCTGTTGCCTTTTTTTCTTTGTCTGGAACTCGTGAGATGATTCATATTTAGGCAAACTAGGTCATCGAAGAAGAACAAAGATCAATTAGACAATCAGAGAAAGGAAAGTTGACACCTATAGAAGACAAGGAGAAATCCATCAACCTAAGAAGAACAGACAAGCCCATCTGCGGCTCTGCCTCAGGAGTCCATATTGGACGGGTATAAAACATGGGCATGTTGAGATGTGCTATGCAAACGTGTCAGACACGCTCAAATACATGTCCAATTTTTTCAGTCAGACAGTTTGGACACAATCAATATAAAACTCAATTCTAAAAGTTGGGGGACGGTCAAAAACCTTAGATGCTTAATTTTGGAATATTTATTTGGTGACGGTTGTTTTTCTATCTTCATAATACCATGTGGTCCACATCGTTTGAGGTGATACCTAATTTCTAAATTTGATTCAAATATCATTTTTGGTTATTCCATGAATTTACCATATATAACCATCGTATATTATTTTATTCAAGGTGTCTCCAACGTGACCGGTGTCTGTGTTATATCGTGACCTCTCCATGTCCAATGTCCGTATTCATGTTTTTTAGCCATCAGCACAGGGATAGAGAAGGTTTCAGCAAACCAATATTACAGATGTAAATCCAAAACTTCTTGAAGGAATGGCTTTCTATTACGAGATCTTTTTTCCGCAGTACAATCAGTTGATGAAATCCATGTAGCAAACATAAAATTAGGGTGGGAGACATACCTTTTTGGATCACACGGTAAGGGGTCGGTCCAAAAGTATTCGGCATCAAGGGCATCCTTTGCAGATATTCTCTATGTGAATTGGCAAAGACAAATGGAAAGAAAAAATTCAGGGAACCCGATGCTACAGAGTCAAGTGGGCACACACACAAAAAGAAGCACAAAGTGTAAAATTTAAATAACAAGCAAAGGAATAAAAAATGGTTGCTTGGCCAACACAACCTATAACTTTCTCAATTCATTGTCTATTTTCATCACAGCTGTTTTATTTTGTTTAAGAAATGAGCAAGGCATGCACAACATTCAATTTGATATATGTTTCACTCGAGTCAATAAAATAACAGGTGCAAGGTTTATATTCCTTGTATATGGGCTTGAATTCTCACTTCAACACTGGCTGTGATTGTAATTCTATCTTAAGCTATGCAATAGTAAATATACATGTATAGCATTTAATAAGGCCATCAAATAGAGGGTCTTGGAAAAAAGTGTCCAGAATCAAAATTTGGGCGGCATACTATGGAAGTTATATACCCTATATACACGATGTTTAGAGATATTTCTTCCCTCCAGTCTGAGAATCAACATTACCTGAGAAGGATCAAGAGAGAGCATTTTCTCAAGTAAATCCAGAGCATGGCGGTCAAAACTGCAAATCAAAATAATAATAATGGACATCAAACTTCAGCCACTAAACTGGCCACAGAAAGTCAAAGAGGCCTGACAATTTCAAATTCAGTTTACTTACTGTTGAAAAACCTGTCTCACTCGCTTCTTCATTTGCCTCGTTGGCTTGAACTTGTTGTACCACGGAATCTTGGAAACCCCAGGCCAATTTATCTCATCAGGAGATCCACAAAGCTCAAATATCTTGTTCAATTGTTCCGGCTATAGTAAACCATTGACAAATTAGAAAACTGTTTTTTGGAGAATTAATTAAAAAACTGTCGCTAAGCAAAAAAGAAAAGGTAACAACATGTACCAAAATACAAGAATTGATTTTCCTTATTAATAATCATTTTTTTATCACGTAAAATGTATCTTCCACATCATCAATTGTGAAATAATAGGGTACTAATTCATTTTCGGGAAATAATAAATCATAGGGTACTCATGGTTAGTTATAAGGAGCATCATAGTAGTAAAACCACTTTACACATTACCAACTTAATTTGCAGCAACAAAAACTTCTAGAATGTTGTGAAATATGATAGAATCTTATGGGCCTCATTGAAAACTTCTAGAACCTTTGTTCTACAGTTGTCTGTTTCGGTACTTGGAAACACAGCTACAACAATTTTCACTGCATTTACCTTGTCCTAATACTACGAAAGACTTGCTTTGGTACTTGGAACCTCCTATAAATCACAAACAGAATAACAATATCCAAAAATAATGCACCCATCACAAAAGTAATCATGAAAAATACCAGACATGGAAGTCCTGGAACTGAAGCATATATGAAGTTATTGTGTCCGTATAGACAATGAACAATTCTTTTTTGTGAACCATACGTGGGAAGAACACAATGATCCGAAAGATTCCTTATTCCTAAGATGTAACATAAGATTGAATAAGGCATTCTAACCTCATTTTTCCCAGGTAAGATAGGTTTCCCATGCAAAAGCTCTGCAAAGATACAGCCAACTGACCACATGTCAACAGCCGGGCCATACTTTGTGGCTCCAAGCAGCAACTCTGGAGGTCTGCTCAAATCACATTAGTATTAATCAACTAACTAAAAGCTGGGTTGTGTGTTTTCTTAAGAAATGGAACTAGTTCCAACTTCCAGGACATTCCATTGTACTGGATGGCACTTGACCATAGTTGCCAATTACATCCTCCGTCCCATTTTAAATGCTCCCTACGTAAAGTTGTGTCATTTTCACTTTCAAAAAAATCATATTTTTCATAATCTTTTTTTCACGGTTTTAAAATACTCATCGAGATCTTTTGAATGCCAAAACAAAGTTAAAAATTAATTCCAAAAGTACTTGATTTTTTGAGGTCAAAGTTACACGGTCTCTAGTTGGGAGCATTTAAATTGGGACGGAGGGAGTACAATCTAACACTTACCTATACCATAAAGTAATAACACGATTTGTAAGATTTCCATTGTGGTCATTGGAAAATGACCGTGCCAACCCAAAATCTGCAAGCTTGAGAGTTCCCTCATTGTCTATCAAAAGATTAGAGCCTGCAACGACAGGTGCCAAATGCATATAGTTCTAATTGCACAAAAAAAAAGAAAAAAGACCAGATCAAAAAGGAAATGTGTTTGAATTTAGGAAATGACCTTTTATGTCCCGGTGAAGTACTTGGTTGACATGACAGTAATGGAGCCCTGTCAATAGTTGCTTCATGTAACACTGAAGAAAATTGTGACACACTGTTAAATATAAGCTGTCCTTTTTTATAAACGTATATACGTAAAGTTTTGCACATATTCGTAAGCACATGACGAAATTGTTCCTGCTTATTTGAAAATCAGGTACCTTAATCTGGGGGATTGTAAATCTCAGTCCAGGACGATCAGAAAGACCAGTCAAGTCGTGGTCCATGTACTCAAAAACCATATAAATGTTGCTATTGTACTTATTACCATCTGCATTGTCCAACAGATGGCAACTTGTGTCAAAAACAGCCATGCAGTAGGTGACAGAAAGCTACTGGTAAGCAAGATGCTCAGGTATAAGAAGTAACCGTGTCATAATTTTTGGTATGTGAAATCAAGGTAAGCATATCACAACACCTAAACAAGAAGAATCATCACAGGACTATACGAAAAAAAATACCACGCACATGGTCCACTCACCTGGTTTTCCTTGCTCATCTGCCTCAGGGCCTTAAAATGAAATTTAAACGAAATAGTTAATGATATGAAGGAACACAGTGAGATAAAAACTTGGTAGGACATGACAACCCTAACAATCTTGGAAAACAAATTACCTTGAGAGGTCACGATCTCTTTTAGCTTAATGACATTTTCATGATGCAGCTTTTTTAGGATTTTAATCTCCCTGATGGCAGTTATAGGAAACTGCAGAAAGAAGGTAGCATTTCAAGACCATTTACCAGCATAATGAACATAATATGTCTTTCTACTAAAGCAAATGTTACATAGTTGGAAATGGTCATGCAGTAGAAGCTTGTAACAGATGAAAGTAACATGATAAATAAAGAAATGAAAATACCCCTTCTTTTTCATTGTCCATGCGTATCTTTTTCAAAGCAACAATTTCCCCCGTTGTAATTTCTCTAGCCATGTACACCTGACTGGGGAAAGGTAAAAAATATAAGGAAACAGAAAATAAATCCCACGAAATGGAGTAGTCGCAATAGTATGTTCACCTTTACCAATGTCAACACAGATAAAACTCAGAAACTATATAAAACATCCAAACTCAGTTTGGGCCCACTCATGCAGAATATGGGAGTACAAGATTACCAGAGGTGAAAGTTTGTCAAAAACTCTTATAAGAGCAGAAAACAAAAGGAGAAAAAGGAAAGACTATAGAAACACATGACACTTTCTTCAAGTGGTAGCTAATGTCTTTCAATTACAGTTACTGAAACCCAATTCAGAGTTCATTAATCTCCAAGGCCGTGCACTCAGAAAGGTAAAATTAGAGACTGCATAATGACACACAAATATAACAACAGCCTCCAAAATCAGCATGAATTCGATATAAGGAAAGGAACCACGTTCTACATGCGAGAATAATTAGCTTAATTTTCTTGTCCAACAAATTCCCTTTTTATGTCCTCTTTTTCTTTTTTATCCTGAAGTTCCTGAATATGCAATGATTGCAATCGAATACTTTCCATTATGGTTTTGTCAAATGCTCAGCTACTTGTAGAGTGTCAATTATGCTCGCATATGATCTCTGTCTTGTAGTTTTCCATTCATCCATCTCATTATCCTCAGGACCGTTACTACAACAACTGGATGTAGATGCATTTCCATTTTTGGCTTTTTCCGTTTCTTATGTGTGTTTACAGAATCCTTGGATAGTTGCGTCTGTTCTTAGTTAAGTTGTCACATGCTGATGCAGCATAAGAAGAGCGTCTTTCCCAAGAACTTGTAAAAATGCTTAGCACAACATTAGTGTATCCCACAGCTATTGAATGATACAGAAAATGAATATAGAAGTGAAAAATGGGATCTAGCAGTCCAAAGTACAATCTTAACTTAGTAATAACTGGATTATAAAAGTGTATATCTCGGAAGTCTATTTTAGTAAATGACGTGTTGAGTTTTGAGAGCCATAGTTCCGCAAGTTGAGTAAGCAAATAAAGGCCCTTGTCACCCTACCGATACTTACCAGTGGACATCTAATTTCAAGTACTAACCTATACATTGCTTACTCAACAAAACACAGCAAAACGGTTCATAGTAGTTTCCGCAGAAAGCATAAAGATTAGAATGCCTTGACCTTTCCAAATACACTTTTTTCTCACTTCCGTTAAATAATTATGCAGTCTTGATGTTAATATTTCACATGTTTATGTCAAAGGACGAAATATTACCAACCACTAAGATCATTGATTCATTGTGGATACAGCAATGGTTTTTTTTCACTGTTTCATTATAAACTTCATCTGTCTGATATAAATAAGCATGGATTAACTAGGGTGCTGTTAGTGCCACGATGCAAAATGTTGGTGCCATGACAACATCAACATTTATCCTTAAAACTGACCATTGAGCCCCTTCCTCTCTACACACCTCATCTCTGTCCCTCTCCCTCTCCCTCCCCAAACCCAAATTCCTTCTTCTCTCCTATTTTCTACTTTTTATCTGTCTATAAATGGTACGCAAATTATACACAATGAAGTTGCAGACACAAACGAACTGCATAATGATGCCTTCAAAGGAAAGGTACCTGGAGTGCATTGGACAGGGATCGGAATCTGCAGTTTGATCAGGCACCAAAAGACTCCAAAATCATTGCCAATTAAGAGTACATTGGGGAGTTAGAAAATGGGTGATTTTGAGGGAAAGGCTCCCCAATTTGTCAATCCAAACTTGTGACTGTGATCTTGTTTCAAAGGATTATTTCCAGTACCATTGAAACTTTGCATCAGATGGTTTGGGTATCTGACTTCAGAGAGAAGAGGAAGATGGGAAAGATTCGTTTCAGAGAGGAAGTTTGAGTGAAAATATATATGAATAGAAAGAGGGTTGGTGACGTAGTTTTGTATAAAGGGAAGAAGACTGGAAGAGAAGAATAGAAGCGGAGAAAAGGGTCTGGCGTTTGTGGAGAGAGATAGAGAGAGCCCAGAGAAGAAGAGAAAGGGGCACAAAAGTCGGTGCAAAGAAAAATTTCAAGTTGTCATGGCACAAACATTTTTGCATCATGGCATTAACAGCCTCCGATTAATTAGGGTCATCGTTAAAATGAAGAAACAAATAGGAGAGCAATGGCAACTAACATCATATTGACATCCTTACTGACCTTATTAACCAACTAAAAAGGTACAGGGTCTCCTAATGGTGCAATTCACACTACTTCAATAGAGTTGAAAAAAGAAATCAATTGTAGTTATTTTAAGCCAACACGAAGTAGATGAGGAAGGACCCACTTCTTCACACAGTTCTCTTTGATGGCGGGAAAAAGAGAAATTAATTCATTGATAGAAGGAATAATGCATGGGACCTACTTAATACCCTAAAATCAAGTGTTGGACTTTAGCTTAGTCCAAGTATGTACCTATCTTCAACTATTGTGCTCCCTAGTGGATTAAATTGTGATTATCCTTCATGAGTCATGACTTGTCAACATTAGTTGCTCATATTTTGCTAATGCTCGCGGTCATAGTTTATTTTCCGAAGGTTCTTAGTTCTAGCTTCAGAAAACTTTAGTTCTAACTTCCCTATTTTGAAGTTCAATCCTACTAAAGTACGAGAAGCGAAAAGTCTATTATTGGGTTAACCGACTCTTACTTCATGAAGTTGAAATTATGAAAATTAGAGATGGCTCCCTTAACCCCAATAATAGTGTGGGTTTAGGATCTTTATTCTTCTCTCCCCTTTTTCCCACTCTCTTTGAATAAATAGCCAATTTATTATTCCTAGGTTAGTGTCCACAGACCATCAACAATTGTACTATTACCTAAACCTTGGTTATCAAGAATAACGAACCCTAAGTCTTTTGTCTTACCATGTGGTCGTTTATTTGACGCCTAAAACCTAGAATGGGCTCGTTTAGAACTTCTGACACCTCAAATTCAGGCAGGCCAAGCGGCCTTACAATCCAAGCAAACCATAGCCCCCCTCCAATTCTGAAACCATAAAAACTTCCACGGTTTATCAATCTTTAAGTTCTGAAGCAGTATTTAACGGAGGCAAAGCAACATTGTACCACACTCATAACCCTTGGGGCGCAGCGTAGGCATAGTTGATGCGCATTCCTTGGTTATGTTTCTTGTTTTTTTCCTGGCCCGGGGGTCAGATAAGATTTTAAGCTACACAAACCCAGGAACAATGGGGGCAAACCTCCCTTACACAAATACACCCCAATAACACAAAAACCAAACTCTAGTCATGGTGGGACCTAAGCTTTGGCCCCAACATAGATGCAATGGCTCCCCTACGGATAGTATTGTGCTGAGGGCAATTCTACCTTGGTTTATATGTGGAAGAACATATATGCATATCCATTTTGCAGTAAATAAAAGAAAACATACTAAAAGAAGTTGGCTAGAGGCCCAGAGTGGTTGTTATGCAATATATGAAAATCAATCTGAAGGAATAAAAACTGATGGATAAAATTATCACCCCCTATTACAGCCATCTAAAATTGGTTCTTAATTGTCCAAGCCCAACAGAAACCCCAGTAACTAACAGATAAAAGAAACACTAGAAAGTAATCAGTGCTAACAAAAAAAGAGAGACCTTTATACACACACATACGATATACACAAATCATCATAAACACTGGCATAGTTGATCCACCCCAAGGGCGTAGTCGCAGTGTTTAATCGACAGCGATTTGTCCTCTGGGCGATCACGCAAACGCGTGGAAAGGGCTGTGGGAGGGGGATTAGTCCGGTTCATCGGGACACTCTTTGTTACCAAAACAAAGAACAATAATTTTTCCAAGAAAAATTAAAAAGGTAAAAGTTTGGGGGAAAAAAGAGATGGAAGTAGTTTACCCATAGGTTCCTTCACCAATTTGTTCCAATTTCTCGAAGCAGTCTACGCTTCGAGACCCCCATGACGGTAACCCCTCCACATTGAGCTGACCGTAAGCCGCCACTGCCATATTTTCTCTCTCTATCTATCAAATTCCTCTCTCTCTATATGTGTGTATATCCTTCAATGAAATCGGACAGAGAAAGTAGAAGGGAGGATAGGGGACTGAGAATTCAAAATCGTACGGCGGCAGAAAATTTAAAGACGCACTCGTAGTTCCCTGGTAGCCCTTTGGATTTGTGGGGTTTGGTTTGGGAAAATAAAAGAAAAGGAAAGAGTTTGAATACTCAGAGAGCAAACATAGTTGATGAGTTGGTTTGCTCACGTGTCTCTCCACTTCTCAGTCAGGGGTGTGCACGGGTTAGGCGAATCGATTTTTGATCCGAAATCCGACCCGATCATGGTCGGGTAAGAATATTTAGGCCCGCAAATTGAATCACATGGGTGGTAAAAATAATCCGCCAGCCCGATTTTTTACTTTGGGTCGGGTCCGATCAAAAATTGAATTTAACCTTTGGATTGGTCGAGTAGGGTCTGACCCCACAGGTAAGGCACACACCAATTCAAACCTCGAATTGAAATATGATTTTTAATAGAAAATAAACCCGCACCCGTCCGAACCACATGTTTAACCCTGCCTGAGACTCTTTGGTCGGATCTGTGGTTTTTTTGCACACCCCTACCTCAGCGATGGTTAATGTTCGAGTCCCATGGGGAGTCTCTAAACTCCCATTGACTATGTATTAATATCCCGCTAATGTTGTATAAACTATGAAAAAAAAGAGAGAGAGAAAAGAATATTGATGTATAAACTATGCAAAAAAAAAAAGAGAGAGAGAGAGAGAAGAATACATACGTGAGAAATCGAAAAGTCCTTATTTTTTAAATACTAGTAAGTATTTATTTTTAATTTTTAAATTTAAAAATAATGTATTCAGTCATTTTTCAAACTCAAAAAATAGTATTCACAAAAATAATTTTCTGATTTTATCATTTAAAAGATCTCATTGAGATTTATCAAACAAAATTCATATTACATTACATGTTATTTTTTATTTTTATAAATCTATCAAACAAAATTCATATTACATGCTTTTTTAATTTCAATAAGTTCATTATTTTTAATTTTGAAAAATATGTACTCTCTCCATCTGGATTAAATAGTCATTTTTTAATCGATTATATCTTTCAAATTATAATATTTTACGTGATTTCGAAAAATATTGTATTATAGAATTAATTAAGACCTATCAAACAAGAATTATATTAGATATGAAATTCATTACATATTCAAATATATAACTCATTTTTTAGTCGGTTAGAATAGAATTAGGGACAATTAAATCCGGACGGAGGGAGTGCTTATTTTGAAAACTGGGACAGGGCCTAAAGCCCCTTACGGCCGCCACTGACTGTACATACTGACGGGCACGTAGGGCCCCGCACGAATGATCTGAGTTGTTCAATAATTTAAAAAAAAATTCGAGTGAACTTGTGAAGAATCAGTTCAATCCGATATATGTAGATATTCATTTCAATCTTTCATTTTTTTTATCAAAGATTAGATCAAACAATTACACATATCTATTTGAGCTGATTTTTCACTTTTCCACCTGATTTTTTATTTAAAATTATTGAACAAATCAGATCATCTGTGCGGCCCCACGACGTCTGTGGGCTGAAAATTTAAATGAGGGAATGGGTCGGGTAAAATCATCTCGCGGGCCACGGGTTAGGTCATAAACGGTTACCTCCTCCCCTTCAACTCCCTTTCCTATTCGTTCCAGACGCAGAGAAAGAGAGTGAGAGAGAGAAGAAAATCGCGACGAACGACGTTGAAGAAGAAGATTGAACCGAAAGGTCTCTCTCTCTCTCGAACAGAAACCCTAACTCGCGATTTCTTGCTGTTAAAGCAGAAACACGAACGACCACTGGATCTCGACGACGACGATGAAGAAGAAGATTGAAGCGACGAAAGGTATCTCTCTCTTGTTCGATCAGTTAATGGCACAGAAATTAGGGTTGCTCTTTTTTACAATCTAGCCCCAATTCCATGCCGTCAAGCTCATATTTCGAGTTACGTTAATAAGCAACAGCCCTTTCCCCTGTAGAGGAGGATAGAGCGATGAAAAAACAGGAGGAGGAGGATGATAACGATGTTAACTAAAAGCAACAGAAAAGCCCAAGGATGAAACTACCCGCATACCAGTTCGCTGCTTGGCGTACATTGATGCAGAGAGAGGAAAAGGATTACAATCAGAGTTTGGAGAAGAGCGGGGTATGTAAAAAAAATTATATGCTTAATTTCCTTGTTACATTTATTATTCTCTCGACCTCTCCTTGAGCCTGATATCGTTGCCTGGCCCAATGGTGTTGCGAAGTTGGAACTAAAGTTAGCAAAGATGTATTTGTAACTAAGTTCTGTTGTGTGTGGCTTCAATTTAATGAAGGGTCCCATTGGGTCTGCTGGGCCTGTGAGTTGGTCTATAAATATGCGTGTTCAGCAGTTTCTAGGGTTTAGAGGAGAGGAGAGGAGAGAGAAACTTGTTTTGGCGAGAGAAACCTAGAGAGACAGAGAGATACACTTGTGAGGAGATCGGAGCTTGGAATCCTTATTGAGTATAGTGGATTGATTTGTCTCTTCCCCCCGTGGAGTAGATACACAGCCTGTGTATCTAACCATGTAAATCTCTTGTGTTCTTGTGTGCTTGGTTTCTTGCTTTTCTTTCATTCTTCATCTTATTGTTCTTGTTTGAGATTGATTTTGCTTGATAGATATGTTGTGTCTTCCGCTTATTGCACAACATCTACCATCCTCACTTGTTTGCTAAACTCGTCTTTCGGTGTAATAAGTTTAACTTCTTTCTTCAAATCATAGGAAAATAAGTACCAGTTTCTGAAGGTCCTCAAAGCAAATGTCCGCGTTCGTCGTGGTTTTCTCTATTATATTGGAGTACCTTTCAGGCTGAAGATATTGCTGGTTCTGGTTCTCCCCCTTTCAACTTTCAAGCCATAGTGCATACTCTTAAGGGTCAGAAGACCGTCAACTTTTGCGAACCGGAACTGTCAGTAATTCTAACTGCTCAAAGGTACATTTTTTTTTTCCGTCATATTTGTTTATAATGTTATTTGACTGCTGATCTTCCTATGCGCTATGTTACCTTTTCTTTGGCACTTGCATTGTTGCTTGTTTTGAATGCATACCATGCCTTTTTGTTTTTCTTCTTTCGAGATTAGTGGTTTATATGTGGTCTTTTTGTAACATGCTTCACCATAGTCCACTGCCTCTGCGGTTGTTTTTTATTTGTAAATAATTAATTCATATGAACAGAATCCAGCAAACGCAGAGTTTCACAAAACACCCACCACACATTGGCCTCTTTTAAAAAAAAGTAAAAAAAGCACACTACAAAACACCACCCCAGATGCTAATACAAACCCAACTCAGGAATACAAATATCTAACAAACTAGCAACTAAAGGGCTAAACTATCAAACTAAAGGGGCTTTCATAGGAAGTCTCCAAGTTTGGCAAATCATCCTATCATCTTCACGATTCTGTAGTGGCCTGGCCTAATCTGGATCTAACGTCATCTTTAACTCTGCAAGCAACAACAGCATGTATGTAATAAAAATTAGGACTATGGCATATGCTAGTGATCATTAATTAAGATTAACTAAACCCCACTTGTATTGAAAATCGTAGAAGTAGTTAATGTACTAAAAGCAATTTTGGAGTCCGAGAATAACTTATATTTGTGTGACCAATACACCCTTTTACTTTTCATTTCCCTCCATGTTCATTTAGTTGCCATTCATTTTTCACAGGTAAGAGGAGACCCTAAACATTTATGTGGTTGAGGTCTACCTCATCTGAAGGTGAAAACTCTGGTGGAGTCACACAAGAAAAGCTTCAACTTCAAGAGACTGATAAAAGATGTAGAGTGAGACTGTAGTATTTCCGTCAAAACGAAGGGAAGAAATGTAGGTTTGGCATGTTCTATGTAATTTTTCTACCTTGCACGTATATTGAATGCCTAAAATACCCGAAGAGCTATTAAACACCCTTCTAAATATTTTTTCAATATGGAAATCTCTACGTGGTTGAAGTAACTTATTAGGTGATTATATGATTTGTTCAAAGTTTTGGGAGCAAAAATTGCATTTTGGGGATTGAAGGAGACAAGTCTTTCCCTATTTCCCAAAACCCATCTTTATCATTACACCAATATATTACCAACATCCATCTTTCCTTTGTTAAAAATTAGGACTATGCATATGCCAAAATCCCAAACCACTATTTCTAATTATAAAGCCATGAATCATGTCCCCAATTGCCGAGCATCAATTCCTCTATTTCTGAAAATTCTGGAGTTCGTATTCCCCCCCACAAACAATAGACAGCAGCAACGAGGTGCAATCAACCAAAGATTTGCCCTTTCAGAATTGCAAAGCCCATATCATCTCCTTTGGCAGGAGCTCTAATAATATTATTTAGGGCAAGGATCTCCTGCCATACTAGCATAAATAGAGGACAAGTAAATAAAATATGCTCATGACTTTCCACCCCATTAGTGCACAGCATACATCGAGTATCCCTAGTTGTAATCCACTAGTCTATCCCTAGTAGCAGGTCTCCCCCAAAGAGCTAACCAAAAAATGAAACTCTGTCTAGGAACATGCTCCCCATACCACACCATACTGCACCAAGGCTGCACCTGATAAGTCAGTCTAATATCTTCCCAAGCTGACCTAGAAGCCAAACCACTCCGTCAGGAATGGAAGGATTAGTAAGGAAATTAGGAGGGTAAGAGCCACAATCTCTCTAATTTTCTCGATTCTAGCCCTGGGCCACCTCCATGCCCCATTCCTAATAATGGAATGCACTTTAGCTCAGCAAAGATCTTCTCAAATTAAATTAAACCCTCTCTCCATATTTAGCATGAAGGGGCCCCCCGGGATGCCAATTGTCTATCCACAATAAAGTCCCCTTATTGTCACCGACCGACGTCATATTTGATTAAAGGGTTGCATACCCCTCTAAGATTCAACAACTTCCTCATGACCCAAGATGCACCAGTAGGGATAGGCATACCCCCATAAGCTCTGCTCCTACACAACGTAAACAGATCCACTTAACACAACTTGAGGCCCATATGTGTTTCATTATTGATGCCCTATTTCAATCCTTTAGTCTTCTAAAACCCAAACCACCCTCATTCTTAGGAACACATACTTGCTGCCATGTGAGTTTTGCACCAGAAGTTTTCAATTCCAGACCAGACTATAAGAATGGTCATAAAGTAGCCTCAATATCCTCAAAGATTCTCTGGGGCAGCATAAAGATGGGAAGTCCAAAACACTTGAACAAAATTGACTGGATAAATTGTGCCCTTCCCCCATATGTCAAAGATTTATTAGTCCATTCTTTATTCTTGCCAAGAATCCTGTCCTTAAGAACGTCACAATCAGCAGCAGAGAGTCTAGTAGATATGAGGGGAACCCCCAAATATTTGACTGGAAGACTGTCTTCAGGGATCATCATAATAGTAGCAAGATCAGCCTTGGTAGCATCATCCAACCCAGCATAAAAAGCCAAACTTTTACTCATATTAGGCTGAAGACCAGAAAGCAAGTGAACCTCATGTAATGTTCTTTTGATAGCTCAACAGATTCAGAGTCAGCCCCACACATAATGACTAAGTCCGCTAAAATGAGGTGAGAAATTCTCGAGTCTTGACACTTAGGAGGGAACCGGAAATGCCCAGAACCAATGTTGTGCTGAAGCATGGAAGAGAAGTTTCCATTATAAGAAGAAACAAAGAGGGACCCCTGGCCCCTCGGAACTATCCTTCCAATCCAACATTAATAACAACTGAAAAATGAGGAGTGGACACTCAATATTCAACCCGGTTAACAAACATATCAGGAAAGCCCATTGTTGCCATAACATCAAAGAAGAACCCCCAGTCCATTGAGTCGTAAGCTTTCGTGAGATCAATATTGAAAGAACATCTAGAGGGATCCTCATCCTTTTGATAACCTCTTACTAACTCATGCATCATCAGCACATTACCCTCAATAGCTCTGCCTTTAATAAAGGAAGAATGATTTTTATTAGTAATGATTAAGGGAAGCCCTTCATGCATTCTTTGGGCCAAAATCTTAGGGATACATTTGTAGACCACATTGCAACATGCAGTGGGTCTAGAATCTCTAATTGAAGCAGGGTTAGCCACTTTAGGCCCCAATGTTAGGGCAGTAGAATTCCATTCACTCAAAATGATGCCAAAGTCAGAAAAGGATTGAATATCCAACACTACATCTGTCCCAACCAGATGCCAGTTTATATATATATACAGGGCCCTTCTAATGCGGATGCCCGCATTCAAGCAAGTTGCAGACCACACCATTTCTCCCCTTTCCCAATTGAATTTCGATGATCCGAGCCGCTCAATGTGTTCAGAACGTGATTTTAAGGGTACCCGCGAGAAATCGGAAAAAAAAAATGAACGGAAAGGGCTTGATTTGAGCAGTTTTTATTTGAACCGTTCAATAAAAAATAAACAAAAAATGCTCGGATGAAGCCCTTCCCGGTCTTTTTTTTTTGCTGATTTCTCGCGAGTACCCTTAAGATCATGTTCTGAACACATTGAGCGGCTCGGATCATCGAAATTCGATCGGGAAAGGCAAAGTCCGCAACTTACTTAAATGCGGGCGCCCGCATTAGAAGGGCCTTGTGTATATATATATAAACTGGCATTAATACAACTGATACCAAAAGGGGCGGAAGCACGGACAAGGGGGAAGAGCATGTGGGTCAGAGTAATATTTATCTTTAGATGGTGTGGAGGATTTATTACGCCTATAGTATCTGTGACTTTTATTATTGGTAGTTGGTTTAGTATGATATTTGGTTTTCCTTCGTGATGGTGCTACAGGGGGTAGACCATATTGTTCACAAAAGTTGCCCAATTCATATTTGGCTTTATTTTTGTCTTTTTGAGCTTATTTACTAATTTTCATATCAATGCACATTCTTAGACCTTCTTTTTGAATGGTACTAATAATGTCACCGTATGTTAACTTATCATATTCAATTACTCCTGTTGGTTGACTGAGGACATCTCTAATTTTATGGGCAAATAGATTAGGGAGTCCATTAATAAACTTTTCTTTCCAAAATGATTTTGTGCAATCATCTCGAAGCATGACCCTAGATGTAAAAACATCTTTGTACCATCTAAAATTGCTTAATGTTGGACAACGCAGATTAGTCAGTTGATCATGTATTCTAGAAGTAATGTTACTAGGTTGACCAATGAAATGTTTAATTATGGTGTAAATTAAAGTATTAACTCCGTCAGGTATTCCCATTCCAATTTCATTATCAAAAATTGGGAGATCATTTTCATCAAGTTGAACAGCATGTTTTACTTCTTCTCTTGACTCACCGGTGAGATATTTATCCCACCATGATTTTAGCATTCCAGTAAAACCGGAGGTTAACAAATCAACTATTTGTGGTTGACTAAGTTCAATATTACTTAGGTAACTATTTGCAGCCATTGACATGTGATTTAATTTTTCTAATATTTGGTGCTCACTTAGACCATCTATATTCCATTAATATAATTTATTGGAGGAAACAGAAAATTGATTAATTAAATTATTTTCTTCATACTGTAAATCAGGAGGGGTTGGCCTAGAGTACCAATTTTTGGTGAGGCTAGTAGGGTTTGTTGGGGGGTTGAAAAGGCGATTTATTTCTTGACCAGAGAATTGTCTTTACAGGTTTGTGATATTTTCATCAGAAGAGATTTGACTAGAGGTATGAGAATCGTGGTTTTGTGTAATTGTAGCAAGTTGAGGTGACTCTGGTTCTAATTTAATTGCTATTTTTGTTAGCAAATTTTCAATTTTTTGAATATTTTTATTTTGGTTCAGACTAATTTGTTCTCTCTTCTCAGGGAGGTGGATGAGAGGTTTTTCAATATTTTTACTGGATGAGGGGATGCTACAAGAGGATCCTTCATCTATTTTAGTTTCTATTTTATCCAATTGTTTACTAATTGTCGTGAGACATTGATTAGTGTAATTAATTTGTTCAGCTATTTGCTTACATTTAGTTCTATCAGTTGGTAGTTTGAATGGAGATGCTGATATAGCAGACCCTTTGTAATTAATAATGATTGAATTTAAAGGAGGGTGACTAGTAGTTGTAATAGTATTGTCTGATTTTGTCCATTTTACTTTTGTAAGAGTGTTGACTTTTTTGTAATATTTTTCCAAGTAATCGAAAAAATAAATTTCAGCTCTTGAGTCTTCCATGAAGGCTTCCCAACGAGTTAAGATTTTATCTTGTTTACTAGATGAATATTTAGCAAAATAATTTTTTCTTTTTTATTTATTTTCTTTTGACTTGAATTCAGAATATAATTTATCTAAATTTATTTCAAAATCTTTATTTAAAACTAGTAAAGTTGGATCAGTGGGTTCCTCAAAATCTGTTTGAGTTGGAGACCCTTGAGAGGTGTCTTCATCCTCAAATTTTGACTGTGTAGGATAACAAGATTTACTAATTTGTGAACTTGATTCAAAACCTTTTAACTTAATACTGGGATTAATTAAATTTTTATCTTTTCTAGGCATAGTAGTTGAACTATTTGACCTATCAATAGCGATTGAGCTATTGGATCGACTTAATTCTCTGATTCTCAGAGGAGGGTTTACTCTTTGTTGATCAAAACTTATCCTAACTGTACCATCTAAGTATTGTTGAATATAATCTAGATCAATTATGTCATTTTGGAGTTTCTGTGGGAAACTCTCATTTTCACTAAGCCAACTGGCAGGTAACTGGATATCACTCCAAGAAGTGGTTTTGGGTACTTGTACATTAGCATTTGTGCTACTTTGTATAAGTACAGTTTTATCTTTGGGATTTTTGACTAATGATTGAATATTTAAATTAGTTTTCATACATTTATAGTAAATACGGTAAATTAATGCAATTGACTGACTACCTTCAAGCATTTGAGTAATTGCTCTGGCAGTTTGAATATTTAAAGTTAATGCTTTCAAAATATTTTTATCTTTTAAGCTAAGGGGTAAATCGGGGTAACAGTTAAAATAAACTGGACTATTATGTAGACTTGACTCCATTAATCCTAGTAGACTAACACTGTAGACTATGAATCTGCTGTCTCTTAAAGACAATAAGACAGAGGAATTTAATCATCTTCTTGTTAATGGTTTAATTGTAACTTATATTAATCCTACATAATATAATTATATCCTCTTTCGAGGTGGCGTTTGACTGATTGTTGACTAAGGAGAGAATATCTCTCTTCTTGTTTAGTAATAGCATAAACATGTTCAGCTGTTTTAGCAACTTGGTCAGTACGAAAAGCATCATCTAAAAAACTTGACTTGTAAATTTCTTTTACTGGGATTTTGGTATATTCCAATTTCCTAATTCTGTTTCTAAATCTTGATACTCATGTTCTTCTTGATTGACTATGTCCGCTAACTTAGATAGAGAAGTCATTGAAGAACTGGCTAAAGAACTACACTTAAATAATCTATTCATTGTGTTTAATCCTACAGATTCTTCTTTTAGTATTTTAACCCTAAAGATTTCTTAAATAATATTTTAATCCTAAATTATCATGATAGACACATACCCTGCGTAATACATACCCTAAGTTTTTTCCCAACCCCTTCACTGCCCTACCCTGGGACTTATCAACGGGGACTTTTACGGATTTCTTAAGGTGGCCAGAAGACAAGGTGGTCGACCGATGACAACCGGACTAAAATACTAACTAAAATTTCAGCAGGATTAAAAGATTAAATGAAAACTAAGTACGAGTAAATACAACTTACAGATTACTTGAGTTTAATTCTTCAACTATATCCTACTTGGCTCTGATACCAAAATGGGCGGAAGCACGGACAAGGGGGAAGAACATGTAGGTTAGAGTAATATTTATCCTAATGTTTACTGGGGAGGACCAGAGGAATCAAACACATGAATAGTTACACGTGAATAGTGATGAATAATAAATTCAAAACTGAATCTGTGAAAGAACAATGAAAAATCAAGTATATAATAGCTCTATAATTTTTATAGAATAGCTTTACTAGTAATTTGGGTATTGAATGACTTGTAATAAACAATAATTAAACAAAATTACTGAATAAATTACTTATTAAAACAATCTGATTTCAATTGCTGAATCAGAAACAGTACATGGCAGTTTACTGGTTTACAAGGGGAGCTGGAGTATATTGATACTCAGTAATGACTGGGTTTACTACAGAGGATGAGGAACAGGGGAAGTGGTAGGAAAATTTCTCTCTCTAAAACCTCTCTTGTATCTCTCGTTTCCTCTCTTTGAGTCTATTTTCCTCTTCTTTCCCTCTTCCTTCTAACTGAGTTCTCGGATCCTTTTATAGAATAAGGATCAGAAAAATTACAAATATTGAACAGTAGAATCATGTGACTAAAGTGAATACAGTGAATAAAGTAGGTTACTGTTTCTACTTTCGGTGTGGGGCCAAAAGTAGAAATAATTACTTCTTTTGACTGTGACTGTTTCTACTTTCGGTGCGAGTGGGGCCAAAAGTAGAAATGATGTCTTCAGGCAAATGGGTCCTGGGCATCTTGGAAAGCTGACCCACATGGATTCTTGTGAGATGTTGCTGTAGCTGACTCTTCAGATGATGTATCATCTTCTTCTTGACTGGCTTGAGCAATTAGCTGTTGTGCCATCATCAATAATTGAGAGCACTTGATTTTTAACTTGGATTTTGAGGGTTTGGAAGAGCTTGGTGTTGGACTTCTAAGTCTAATAGTGGAAAATGTAGGTGAACTTGGTTGAATCTGTGGAACTTAAATCTGTATAGCTGGAATTTTGACTGGTGTTGGAACTTTGACTGAGAATTCTTCTTTGACTTGATCAATAATGCGTTGATACTTGTATGCATCCCACCATTTTACTAAATACTGGTGATTGACTATCATGTTATTGACACCATATTTCCATTTGAAGATCCATGGAACTTTATATTTTGCCATAAATAACAGTAGTACTGGAAATTGACTTGTGTGACTATTGACTGGGTATAGAGTGGAAAAGTAATTGACTTGGTCCATGAGTTCACTGGGTAATATGTCAGGAATGGCTCCATTTTGGTGCCACCATCGGGAGAACCAAGATGAAATTACTGATTTGAATTTATGATCAAACGAAAAGAACTAGGAGTGAGTAAAAGACTCATTCTCATGGAAGATGACTTTGAACCATGAATCAATATAATCGTAATAATTATATTGAATAGGATGATTTGGAAGATCTCTGAGTAGTGATGGGTGGCCCCATTCTTCCATGCTGACTATGTTGTGAATATAGAGGGAATGGTAAATGACTTTAGTTGGATTGACTCTGTCATTAATGGGTTTTATCAGAATTGATTTGTAGTGAAGAAGGATGTCTTTGTAAAAAGAAAGGGTTTTAGCTGGGTGAGTAGGGATGAAATGCCATCCTGGAGGGAAAAATGCTTTGACTAATTTAACTGGGTTTTGAATATTTTTGTGGACTGGTTCAATGGAGAAGAGATTAGTGATGACTGGTTTGAGCACATATTCTGTAGTTCTTGCTGGGTAAGGGAATCTTCGTTGATTAGGTTGAATAGTTTGAGTCGAGGAAAAGGGATCAGCATGAAGGTTGGAATTGAGTGGTGTAATATTGTGACTAGGTGAGGGGGCATGGACTAGTGCAGAACTGTAACTAGTTTTGGGGACTTGCCCAAGAAACTTGGTACCTGTTTCCGCAATCAGTTAGGGGAAGTGCAAGTTGGTTTTTTGTAGTGGAGGTAGGTTTCTTGCTTTTCTCTGACATGACTAAACTACAAATGAATTTAATGTTAAATACAATGAATGCTGCTGAGAAAATAATGTTTAATAGTTGGAAAGTAATTTTATGTCGTGCTAAATAAAAATTCTCTAGTAAGTAAATCTGGAATGGAATTTTGATCAAAATCAAAAATACTTAAAATTGACTGTCATCTAGCAAAGATTTGTTTACTAGCAATGTTTATAGTATCTTTTTCTAAAACATACTTTGCACTTTTGCAATCAATTCTGACTAGGAATTTTTGATTTAATATATCATCTTGAAATTTTGAAACACATAAAACTAATGATAAAATTTCTTTTTTAATAGTACTGTAATTGCTCTGTGCTTTGTTCCATAGACCAGAATGGAATCGAACAATTTGCTCAGGGGAAGTAGGATTGACTTTTTGTAGGAGGATACCACCATATCCTCTATCAGAGGCATCAGTTTGAATAATTTTAAAAGAATTGACTGTAGGAATACCTAGACATGGTAATGTTTTTACATATGTTTTGACTTGCTTGACTATGGAGGTGTGTACTGGTGACCAAGGAGGGGGATTGTCCCTTAAACGCTCAAATAGAGGCTGACAAGTTTTCCTAAGGTCCTTATAAAATTCTGCTATGTAATTTAGGGATCCTAAAAATCTTTGTAATTGATTTTTGTCAATAATTTCATCTGGAAATTTATCAGCAAATTGAATTGCTCTACTGATTGGTACTATAGTTGATTGATGAATATCATATCCTGGAAATCTTACTTTTATTTCGAATAATTTAATCTTGGGAGCAGAAATAACTAATCCATTATATTTAATAGTTTTAATAAATGATTCTAAGTGTTTTCAATGCTCTTCAATTGAGTTAGAAAAGATGAGAACATCATCTATATATACGATAATAAAATGATTGAATTGGTTAAATATTTCATTCATTATATTTTGAAATTCACTTGGAGCATTTTTTAATCCAAAAGGCATTACATTCCATTCATAATGATCAAAGGGGGTAGTAAAAGCTGTCTTATACCTATCATTAGGGTGTAATTGGATTTGCCAAAACCCACTTTTTAAATCAAATTTTAAAAAGATTACTGCTTTACTTAATCTATTAATTAAATCTTTTTTATTTGGAATTGGATACCTGATCCATTCTAATACAGTGTTTAATGGTTTATAATTTATGACTAACCTTGGTACTCCTCTTTCTTTTTCAGCATTTTTATTAACATAAAAAGCTATATTACTTAAGTAATCTGTAATTACTCCTATTCCGCCCCTTTTACATATACATACATACACATATGTATGTATGTATGTAAAAAAGCAAAGGTAAACCCATCAGGGCCAGGGGATTTATCCCCCTTAATAGAGAGCATGGCTAACCTTGTCTCTTCAGCAGACACCTGCTGTATCCATGCAGAAATCATGTGCTCAGGGACTTGAGATTGAATAACCCTGGCAAGGCATTCCTTAGCATTCACTTTTTGATCAAAACTGGTCCCCAACAAGCCCTTGTAAAATTGTAGGATTTCGTCCTTAACACCCTCAGGCCCTGCTTGGATGGAGGGAAAAGAGGCGGGGAAAAATTAGAAGGGGTATATGAGGAAGGACCCACCTGTTTTCCCCCGTTTGGCAACCCAATTTCTTCCCCTATTATTTCTTACCCCCTTTTCGTTTTCCCCAATTGTAGGGATTGTCCGGTATAAGTTTTGGGCTCCTCTTGAGGTGCCTAAAAATAATCCGGCTGTGGAGGGGTGTTTTGTGAACGAAAATACCCATCATTATCCCCCTTTTCCCATCCACCATTCAACCAACTTTTACTCTCCATTCTACCCAAAATCACATTTTCCATTTAAACCTATCTTAAGACTTCTAATTTAATTTTAGGACACTTTTAGATTGCTCATTGAAAGACCTTAGAGCCAAAGAGTATATTAAAAAATATAGTTACAAAATTAAGTGCTCCAATTGTCAATCCGTTTGAACTGGTGCGAAGATCTTAGTTTTCTGATCATTTTATTCTAAATGGTCATAATTAAATTTTGACTCTATGGCTCTCGTTGATTAATCCTGAGAGATATTTGATTCTACAACTTTCTTAGGGCTAATCAATGAGAGCCTTAGAGTCAAAATTTAATTATGATTATTTATGATAAAATGATCAAAAAATTAAAATCTTTCCACCAGTTCAAAAAAATTGAAATTTGGAACACTTAATTTTTTAACTATATTTTTTATATATAAACTGTCTAAAGAGGTTGATTTTACAACTTTCTTACAACTTTCTTAGGGCTAATCAACGAGAGTCCTAGAGTCAAAATTTAATTATGACGATTAAGAATAAAATGATCAGAAAACTACAATCTTTCCACCGGTTCAAACAAATTGAAATTTGAAACACTTAATTTTTTAAAAAAAGCTAAATTTTATAAAAAAAAATTATTTAATAATAATAATAAATTCGTTAATTTGTTAGTAGAAATAAATATTACGGCTTAAATTGTGAAAGAATAATTAAATTTGCAATTACATACAACACATAATACATAATTAATTTAGGGACTGCACAAGGGCAAAAGGGTCATTTGACAGCTTTTTATATCATCCACCATTCCTTATACCCCTTATTAATTCTCCATCCAAATTCCAAACGAAGTATTATTTAATCTCTCTTCTCTAATACCTCATCCAAACAACAAACTATTTAATCCCCCATTTCGTAAACATCACATTAATGTGGGCCATCCCTTATTAACTAATACCCTATACTATCTTATCCCCTTTGTTAACTAATATCCCCAATTTTTTCCCCCGCATCCAAACGGGCCCTTAGGATCCTCCACCCTTTGCCCAGAAGCTGTGACTAAACTGAGAATCTTATTCCTGGTTCTGTGACTAAGTTTATGATGAAAAAACCTTGTATTCCTATCCCCCAAAACTAGGCAATTGATTCTGGATATTCTGCTTCTTCAAAGGTTCCTCTGCAGCACTTAACCCTGAATATTAAGCTAGAGTTACTTTCTCCTTAGCCTCTGTGGATGTTTGTTAGAGCTAAAACCAATTGAAGGAAAAAAATTTCAGATGGTGGACATGAGAAATGACCGGCCATATGTAGGCAAGCAAGTCGACATAATATGGGTTGGGAAGTTGTTTACAAGAGTCTATTGCAACTATCCTGGGAAGGGTCTTTTGGAGTGACAAAATGAGGTTTTGACGGGCTTTATGACGGATTTATAGTACTAATTACTAATAAGTTAAGAGACAACAATTAGTCCATAAAAGTATTTCATCCATCTAATCTCCTACTGCTGAGATGCATTCAAAACATAAAGTAATAAAAGAAAAACAAATTGTACATTCCAAATAGATGGTATCTGTGTTGGGATACACCCAAGTGGAGTGGGTGTGAGTGTAGGGGATAAAACCCCTTTGGCTTTTCTCCCCTTTTGTTTTGACTGCCTTAGGCAGTGGTGTGTGTGTGCAAGAGACATGAGAGTGCGAGAGCAGAGAGAGTGTGAGCCGTGAGGCTCCCCATCCGGGGGAGCGGTGCTCCTCGGAGATGCTCAAATACTCCGTCGGAGAGCCACGGGAGTGAGGGAGAGAGAGAGGGCAGCCGGTTTTTGGCGTGCCAGAGAGGTTTTTTCATGTATATTGTATTGGATTTGTGAATAATACAATTACGGAGTTTTTCCTCGGATATCTCTCGTGTTTGTGCTTGGTTTGTTTGCGTGCTTGTGCTTGGAGGTGTGAATCGGGGTCGGGGTCTCGACCCAACAGTGGTATCAGAGCCGGAGTTGCTGGTTCGGGGTCACCGGAGAAGCACAGCACGACGGAAAGAAAGCACGGAGCATAGCCTAAGCTGGGTTCTCGGTTGAGCCATCTGAAAACTCAATCGGACCAGTAAGGGTTGTGCACCTCACTGAGACGAGTCTATAGGAGGTGACGGGATTGATTTTTGTCACCGAATGAAGGCTCGGGAGCCATTCGATCGTAGCGGGCGGAGGCGGCGACGGCGGAGCGGCTGTTTTTGAAAAGCCCGTGGTTTTGGGTGATCGAAGACGAGTTTTGAGCACTGGGTTGTGTTCACCTCGAGGAGACGATCACGGATTGGGGTAGCACGTCGGAGGAGGAGCTCGGAGATGGCGACAATGGCCGGTCAAAGGCGGCGGAATGGCGGCGAGTACGGTTTTGAAAAGCCCGAGGCGGTGGTTGCTCGGATTGAAGTTTGGAGCACAGGGTCGGATGGGGCTTGAAGAGACGATCACAACGGTGGTCGGAACGTCGCCGGAGGTGGCGGGAGGCGGTTCAAGAGTGGTTCATCCCAGGAGTTGTCGGATGCGAGATTTGAGCACGGGGTTGTGTTCGTCTCGTCAAGACGAGCTTGGGAGTGGTCGAAAAATCACCGGAGGACGCCGGATTGAGCCACACGCGCCGGTCAAAGTTTTGGGTTAACTGCGCGTCAGATCTACGAGCTGAAGTGTGCCGGGCACGCGCGGAGAGCACACGCTGGCGTGTGGAGAGCGTTTGCCGGTCAACGCCACATGGGCGGTCAACGCTGACTAGGCGATGAGTCAGCAGCCCAGTCAGCAGCCACGTCAGCGGACACGTGGCGGTGCCACGTTAGCAGGAGGGGTCCCATTTGAGTGCCACGTCAGCGGTCAACTATCCACGTCATCCGATCAACGATGACGTGGCAGTCCAGTCAGCAATACAGTGCTGGTCAACTGGTCAACTGCCGGGTCAGATTTGGTTTTCGCGATTTCGGGGCCGTTCGGACTCCCTTTTTCGTGTATGAGTAGTCGATTTTGACTATCTCGACGTTCCGGATCCAACCGTGTGCTCCGTTTTTTGATTGGAGGCTCCTAGGCAGGTGCAATTGCGCTAGTTGAGCAGGAATCGGGTGTTTGGAGGCTGATTTAGGGTTGGGAAATGGCTTGGAAGCAGCGAGGATGTTCTATGGTGATTTGTTATGAGCTAGCAAGCAAGGAGACTTTACATTCGAGCGGGTTTGCTCGTCTGGTAACTGACACAGGCGCTTGCTATAAGTAATAGATCGGTTTGAAAATGCTGGAAAGCCAGGAATGGAACTGGAATGGACAAGTGGCAAGGAGGAGACCCAAGGAGAGCTGACGGGAGTGCAAAGAGTTGACGGAAAGTGGCGGAAAGGATGATTGACGGAGCAGACTTGCAGAGATCGGAGGTTGATCAGTGCAAACATGCGCGGAGCTAATGAGCAAGGATACACTCAAGTTGGTAGTGACACATGCGCTCACTAGTGCGATGGTTTGCGGAGATGATTGACAGTGATTGGAGGCAGTCTGGTTCAATCGGGTTCGAAGTCCTATTATCCGGAGATGCAGTTTGTGATTCGGGCTACAAGATGAGCTGATCGGATGTGACTTCTGGTCTAACGGATGACGGGCAATTTATACGGGCTTGTGGAGCGTACAAACAGATGGAGCTGATGTTTGGTACGGAACATGCAGTATGGGTTTGTCGACAATGAACAGGATGAGCAGCAGTTGCGGACGCACACGGAATAGGCATAGAGTACGAGAAGCTGAGATGTACGGATGTGTGTGCCTGGATACGAATCAGGAGGTGTGCGGGATACCGGCCGGGTGATGATTGCTACTGCTTGCGGGGGTGTTCATTGGAGCTCCGGACAGAGGGATTCAGATGGAGACGCGACGACGCATCGCAGGATTCTCTTCCTTCTGAGATTTGGTGACGGGATCCTCTCCAGGATATGTGGCCACATGAGTTGGAGAGATGGAGTCATGGATTGTGTTTGGTGATTAGGCACGGTGCGTTCGGGGTTCAGCCACGGAAGATCTGGTCTTGCAAGGAGACACTCGGTCAGTTGGTATATACACTTCCGGTGTGGGGGTGGTGAGACTTCTGAAGGCTAGCAGTGACACAGACGCTTAACTAGAGGGGCAGAACGAGATTGGCGAACGCGGATTAAAGCATCCAGGGGGTGATGCGGGCGCTCAAGCAGCAGAGGAGTGCGGATAGAAATGGACTTTGCTGCGGACATCTCGGGATTGAGATGTGGAGCATCTGGATTTGGATGCGGAGCACTCGGTTGAGGGGGTGCGATGTATTGGTGGTGTTGCTGATAGAGCCACGGATATCTAGACGGGTTTTTAGCCTCCTCGCAGGTGATGTGTGAGATTATCTGACGAGTGGAGCCTCTGGTGTGAGCAGGGGGTAGTTGTGGTGCTAGAGTGGTGGCTTGCAGCCGGACAGCGCTGCGGATCCAGCGATTACCCCACTCGGGTGTAGGGGGTGATTGTTGGAATACACCAAAGTGGAGTGGGTGTGAGTGTAGGGGATAAAACCCCTTTGGCTTTTCTCCCCTTTTGTTTTGACTGCCTTAGGCAGTGGTGTGTGTGTGCAAGAGACATGAGAGTGCGAGAGCAGAGAGAGTGTGAGCCGTGAGGCTCCCCATCCGGGGGAGCGGTGCTCCTCGGAGATGCTCGGATACTCCGTCGGAGAGCCACCGGAGTGAGGGAGAGAGAGAGGGCAGCCGGTTTGTGGTGTGCCGGAGAGGTTTTTTCATGTATATTGTATTGGATTTGTGAATAATACAATTATAGAGTTTTTCCTCGGATATCTCTCGTGTTTGTGCTTGATTTGTTTGTGTGCTTGTGCTTGGAGGTGTGAATCGGGGTCGGGGTCTCGACCCAACAATCTGGTGGATGACAAATCTGTTGAAAATGAACAACGAAACCTAATTAAAACTTGGATCTGGATTGAAAACAAACTTTTCCAGGGAAGAGTTCGTTTTTAATCCGGACAATTGATTGCCTCCCTAGACAGTTTGGATCGAATGGAAATTCTCACTTAATCCTCACAGGTAGGAATCCTCGTAGAGGATCCAAAGTAGTCTTTAGCGTCTTCTGTGCTATAGCCATGTAATAGAATTGTGTGTCCCTCACAGTTTTTTTGAAATTGGTAATAAACACACTTCAAACAAAACAAAAAGCTAAAGAAATAGATAAAGTACCACTCTTCTGGGCTGAAACTAAACTTACAACAGAGTCGGATTTTCCTCTCAGGAGTTGAGAGTTGCAATAACGGCTGATAATATCCTCAGGTTGCTCTCCATTCCAAAAGGGGAACTTTACCAGAAACATACTCAAGTATTCTTCCTATTTCTACAAGGCTGGCATCTGAAGATGGTGTCCAATTGAAACAGATAACTCAACAAAGAATGGCTAGCTAACTTGTGAACATCCGCGAGAAGTGATGATTAGAACAAAACAATGCTACTGTAACCTATTTCTTTTGCATTCAACAAAGTTATTTCTCCTATGTGCATAATTGTTACTCTCTGTTGGATTAGATTAACTGCTGTAAAACAAGAACGGATTACCTCGAAATTTTTGTATTGAAATATTGAATACCAAATTGTAGATCGACGTCTAGGTTGAGTCGCGGACTAGGTTGCTTTCTTTAAGACGTTTCGTGGCTTTGCTTAAATTGTGCAAGCAGTTCGTCAATGTCTTATCCCCAGGACAAATCACAGCCTTCTTTGCACGGAAGAAAACCAAAAACAAAACACACGCTCTCGTCTGCACACGTTTTTCTTTCTTAATCAGCAAGAACTCGAATTCTGTAACAAAGACACGGAAGAAAACCGAAAACAATAACAAAGACACGGAAGAAAACCGAATCTTATCCCCAGGACAAATCACAGCCTTCTTTGCACGGAAGAAAACCAAAAACAAAACACACGCTCTCGTTTGCACACGTTTTTCTTTCTTAATCTGCAAGAACTCGAATTCTATAACAAAGATGGTGAGGCTCAAATCCCGGATTTACACCCCCCTCTGCGCACCCGGTTAATTGGTTTCCAAATCAATTTTTCAAATTGCCTTTGGGCCCTAGCCCATTTTCCGAGCGCTTGAGACCTCTCCTTGGGTTCTCATTCATAAGCCCACTCTTGTGCTAAGTCATTTAAGATGGAAACAAGTTTTGTAACTAGCCAATGCGGGACAAGAGGCAAACACAATGTTTTATAAATACACACCATAGTCCCAACACTCTCTACTTCTTACAACCAGGATGGATGATGCGTAGCTGATTTACTTCTATAGAAAAATGTTACTATGATTTCTAGTTCTAAGATACTTGTCAAGATTAACCACATAAATACAATTGAACGAACTTCATCATGACTATGGAACGACGACAATTGCTGGGAAGGTGGAAGAGAGTGATGACGGTACCATGGGGACTTGAGTAGATTTCTCAAATTTTGACCAAAAAAAAAATACTGTAAATAAATTTCTTACTCTTTTTCTGTTTCTTTATTTTTCTTCGGGATTCGCTAGCTTGAATTGTTATCTGAAAGCTTCTCTTGGGGTGACGACCAGCAAATGCCGAAGTTTGGTTTTTTATTCTCTTTCTTTCATTTTGCTTTTTTACTTAGTTTGTTGAGTTGCATACACGATACTTGACAAACGAGGCTGTTAATTTTGCTATTTTATCAGCATTGGTTTCTACCCTTCTCTCACAATACGGCATTGTAAATTAGGGGTGGGCATGCTTGACACAAAAAATAAAATAAATTTATATAATTGAGCTAAAAATAAATATTATTATGGGTAATTTTATACATTGGACATTAGTTTGATCAATTGTCAACTAAAAAAAATAAAAATTTAGCGAAAAGTATGACTTTTTGACATGAAAATATGACCCGAAAATGACACGACCGGAACATAACACGAAAGATTTGATAAGTTGAAAAATGTTGTGGGATTTCATAAATAAGATTTTGATACATAACACGAAAATGACAGGAAATTACCTGTTACCCACCCCTACTGTAAACTACGCAAATGACAAGGAACACCACCTAGTGTGGTTGGTTCTTTACTCTCTCTCTCTCTTAAGGGAGAGATGCTCGACTCCCGTGATAATGACTAACAACTAACTTTTAACGTCCTACCCTAAGGAGGAAAAAAAAAAACTACGCAAATGACACTGGCTTTGGCTGGCAGACACGAGTTAATAGTGATGCAACATACTACGGGTGTAGTGGTGTTGTTGACCTCATCAGATATCCCCTTTTGTAAGTCCTGGTGGGCTTTTTCCTATATCTGTGACATTCTCTTAATGTCTTCTTTAAGTATAATTATTTACTTATAAAAAAAAGGATATTCGCTTCTATAATCTTTTGATAAATCTATTTTATGAGGGGTCGGTTCTTTTTCTTTAGTTATGGTATGTAAAAATGTTCATGTTGTTAATGGGAACAATGTCTCTGGGCACCGCCATGTGGTGCCTCAGGGCCATAGAATAATTACTCGGTCAATGGATTTGATTGGAATCCTTCTGGTGGATTAGATGTTTTTTTAATTACTGTTTGTATATTGTTCTCTATTACATTTTTTTTTTACTTCTGTATGATTCCTTTATTATTTTTTGAGTGTCAAATATTTTTTGATAACCGATTTTAGATTGGTGTATTCTATTAAATTTAGCTACTAGTGTTGTATGGATATTGTGATGACGTTGGGTTTTGTCGATTTGATCAACATTATGATAGAGTAGATAGAGTAGCACTATTGGTACCGACCCCAAAATCGTAGGGACGGCCGCACCAGGCCGTCTTCGGGCACCGGACGGCCGATTCAAGCCGTTCAAAAATTCTAAAAAAAATAAATGAGGGGGCCAACGCGAGAATCAACGGCATCCAAGGTGTGTAGGGTGCTTGATCCGAGCACCCCTTTTTCCGTGGCCGGAGACGGCACGGCGCGTCTGTCCCTACGATTTCGGTACCGATGGGGTCGGTACCAATATCATTTTCGGAGTAGATAATATCGTATTCAATAAAATTTTGTTCATAAGCGTCTTCTTTTTTTTCCTATCAAAAGTGCAAAAATTGTATTGATAAACACCCAGTGGTACTTAGGGGGTGTTTGGGAAGCCTACTTTTTGGCTTTTCATTTCCAACTTTTTGCCTTTTTGGCTTTTGGGATTATGATCAAAATGTATTTTGTATTTGGTAGAGTGATTGGATGATATGTACAGAATACATTTTGCAGCAGGAGTAATGTTTGGAAAATATGAAATGACAATGAATTATGGATTGATTTTTTACTATGTTGCCCCCGGTTATTAATAATTGTGTATAATGTATATAAATAACGTTTTAATCAATTTTTTTAAAAATTTACTTCCGAAATTGCTTTTGTACATGAATTGAAAGTGTCCCCCCATTTTATGGTGTGAATGTGAAGGAAAATCATAGTTGAGAGAATAATGTTCAAAAACTACGACTTTGTGGAAATAATCCCAAAAGGAAGAGGGTAGAGAAGTTTTTTTGGCATGGCAATAGAAGAGAATGGGAAAATGAGAATTTGAAAAGCTCCTTTAGAGCCCTTTCTACGTTTTGCTTTAGAAACCTGAAAATGGAAAATCCATTTTCCGAAAAACCCATTTTCCCTCCTCTTGCCAAACAGCCAAAACTCAAAAAGGAGAAGTGGAAAATGGGAAAAGGGTGGATCCAAACACCCCCTTACAAAACGGAGATCATTACAAAGAATTTGGACAAAGTCAAACTAATCATCTAACAAATAAAAATGTGTAAATTATAAGGCAATCAATATCTTTCATCCTAACTCAAGCATGACCTGACGCAATAGCGACACTTTTAAACTGTTTAACATCTAATTAGGAGTCTCAAACGAAAAAAAGTGCAAAGTTAAGGATAAAAGACACCAAATACCCAGACGATCAGATGCACTCCAACCAAGGATGAGTGTATCAATGAACTTCCAAGAACTATAGATTTGTCAAGTTGCCACGAGTTACTCCGCCAAAGACATTGTGTAGTTATAGAACGTTGAAGCACATATATTATTGTGAAGCAACCTTGATTGAGAGAACCCGATCTGTAGACAAAATTCATTCAAAGATGAAACTCACAACTCTCGTAAAACGATAGACAAAACTCTCACAAATCAGATGACAAATCGTTGATTTTGAGAGAAAAAATAAAATGAGTCGAAATAGTACCATGACCTTCCCTTCCAACTGCCGCAGACGGGTATGAAATGCACGGGGGGAGGGGAAGGGAGAAGAGGAGTTGTGGTGTCTAGGTTTGAGAGAGAGGGAGGGAGAGATTGGATCGGCAAATCTGGAGACGTTCATAAGTGCCTTCAACTATGGGCATTCCGCTAGTGGGAAAACAATTCATAATAATTAACAAGTATGCAATATGAAGCAAAATTTATCATGAATGAGTTAAAAGTACTAAATTAATTTTTGAGAATCAAATTAAATTAAATTGGTGCCAATTACCAGATTAACTTTTTCTTGATTGGAGATTGTGAGAATCAAATTAATTCGTGAAACTTGTACACCCAATTAAATCAACTCAAATAGTTTTAAGCACAAATGAACACATCAATAACCAATTTTCTTGATTGGAGATTTTGAGTATCAGATTGAATTTTTTTCCTAACCACTCCCATTCGAATAACCAAAAGTCTCTAAAAGTCTTCTTTTGCATTTTGAACCGGTGGATTACTAATCCACCCCTGTCTCAGACCCTCCGACATGGGTCCACTCCTATTACGAAAATACCCCCGCTTGGGCCAAAAATATCTGAACCTATTTTCTGTCATTTTTTCTTTATTTAATTAATACTATACTAATGTTAATACTCTGTATCTTTTTTCTTTTTTATTTATTTAAAATTATTTTAGTGTTCCGATTTTCAATCCGATTGAATTGGTGGAAATATCTTTTTTTTTTTATCATTTTATCTTCAATGGCTATAATGAATTTTTGAACTCGTAGAATCAAATATCTCTTAGGGCTAATCAACGAGAGCCCTAAAGTCAAAATGTATTTATGGCTATTTAGGATAAAATGATCAGAAAGCTAAAATCTTTCCATTGGTTCAAACAGATTGAAATTTGAAACAGTTAATTTTTTAAACATTTTTAGACCATTTATATATTTAAATAAAAATATAGTTAAAAAATTAAATGTTCCAAATTTCAATCCGTTCAAATCAGTGGAAAGATTTTAGCTTTCTGATCATTTTATCCTAAATAGCCATAAATAAATTTTGACTCTAGGGCTCTCGTTGATTAGCCCTAAGAGATATTTGATTCTATGACTTTCTTATGGCTATTCAATGAAAATTCTAGACTCAAAATTTAATTATGATCATATAAGATAAAATGATCAAAAAAATAAAATCTTTTCACCAGTTCAAATGGATTGAAATTTGAAATACTTAATTTTTTAACTATATTTTTAAAAATATAAACTATCTAAAAAAGTTAAAAAAAATTAAGCATTGGTTCAAAAAAATTTAATTATAACCATTGATTCAAACTTGCAAACTGTCTAAAACTGTTTGAGTTGTCCGTTGGTTCAAAAAAATTTAATTATGACCATTGGTTCGACAGAACATTGATAACTTGGCCTATATATTCAGCTGTCTATATATTCACTTGTGTATGCCTTGGTCTATATATTCACATTTGCTTTCATTCACCACATCCTTACAATTTCCTCAACTTTCATTTCATTTTCGTAATTGATAGAACATTATGAATCAATACAATTTTTCATTTTCGAATAGTTGGTCAGTTGGGAACGATGTTGCGCATGATGTTTCTTGTGGGAAGAGCAGCTCCTACATTAGGCGTGATTTCAACCTCCTTAGACAATTTATATATTAAAAAATATGATTAAAAAATTACGTGTTGCAAATTTCAATCCGTTTGAACCGGTAGAAAGATTTTATTTTTCTGATCATTTTATCCTAAATGATCATAATTAAATTTTGGCTCTAGGGCTTTCGTTGATTAACCCTAAGAGATATTTGATTCTACGACTTTCTTAGGGTTAATCAATGAGAGCCCTAGAGTCAAAATTTAATTATGACCATTTAGAATAAAATGATCAAAAAACTAAAATCTTTCCACTGGTTCAATTGGATTGAAATTTAGAACACTTAGTTTTTCAACCTTTTTAGACAGTTTAAACAACCACAAAAATATAGTTTCTCCGTTTTACATTATTTCACAATCATTATTAGGCTCGTTTGATAGGTTTCGTTGGGTAGATTTCAAATATATAAAATTTATTAAAAATAAATATGTGAAAAAAAAGTTATTAGCATTTAAAATTTTATAAAAAATAAAATAAAAGAAGAAAGAGTGAGACTGTGGGGGGAGCGAGAGAATGTGGAGGTGGGGGTAAAAGGAGGAAATGAAGGGGGTCCGTGTCAGGGGGCCCGAACACGGGGGTTGCGATTAACAGCTCTCTTTGCACCGATAAACTAAAATATAGGGTTCGGAATCTTCGGATCATTCGAATGTTGATGATTCGATTATTTATTTTTCTAAATCAAGACCAAATCAACTAAAATACTAAAAAAAAATGGAGCAAAACTGCTGTTTTAGTTTGTTAATAATAATGGCTCATTGTTTTGTTGGCTGGTATTGCGTCTATATGTAGACACTAGACACAAATGTAAAACAATATATAAGATGATAAAAAATGATAACCAAAGTCTTTATTTACAATTAGTAAGAGGCAACAACATGCCAATATTTACGTCGAAAAAGGATGAATCAACATTTTTTCTTTTCATATAATGATCCCTCATATGGTCACTTATGTTATTTCTAAAGGGATTCATCACGAATATTTTTTTTTTATAACGATTTGAGCCTTTGTTTTTATAATAATCCTTGGATTGTGTTATCGTTCTTGTAAAAGATCAAATTGATCGAACATCCCTGAAAGTTTGACCGACTTATTTGGTTTAATAAGAAATGAATGGTCAGAATACTTGGCGTGTTTATTCTCTTGTAACAAATATGCTATTTAATTAAATAAATATTGATGTTTGATCGTGGTAACTTATACTTAAATACTAATAAATTACCCTGAACATTGTCGATTCTGTCGGAATTCAAACTTTTTTAATGCACTAGTTGCAAATAAAAATCGTGATAAATATGGGTCCTCACCACCTATAAGTAATAAATAATTTCAAATAAAATCGTGGTTAATCTTACTAGGAATGACATGAAAGACCATATGGAGTTTGTCACTCAAATCGTGATAAATCTTATTACCCAGCTTCGATTCCATACAAATAATTCGAGTTGCTTAATTTAGTTCAAATATTTTTTAAAAGTCCATATAAAAAATCTCAACCAAACATTGGTAAGAACTTAATTAATTCATTAGACTAATGAATTAAGATTTTTTTTCACAATATTCCGAAAAAAGTACTTCAAACAAATTGAACGGCTAAAATTATTAACACGAGATCCCAATTCATTAGACTAATGAATCAATTAAACTCTTATCGATGTTGGATTAAGATTTTTTTTCAGAAGATTCCGAAAAAAGTATTTCAAATAAATTGAATGGCTAAAATTATTAACACGAGATCCCAAGATTGATTCCACACAATTAGATTTACAGTTGGTGAATCCATATATATATATATATATATATATATATAAATACACACGCATACACTAGTGCTAACCCGTGCCTACGGCACTATGCATCCCAGTTGGATGGAGATAGCAGTTGTGTGATTTAGGTGAAAACCATAGGTACTTAATCGGGAGTTGGGAGAATGCACTACAGCCTTTGGATCAAATAAATCTAAGCCGTTTCAACAATTTGTCCCCACACTCTTCTGTTTTATAATAAAGATATATATATTGGTAACTGAGGAATCAATTCTGCAGCCAGATCACTAAATTTATCCAACTGTGCAACTTAAATTTCCGGAAAACTAGCATGGTCGCTTCAGTTACGACCCCTCCTTACTTCAAGGTACTTATCCAGTAGAAAATCAAACCCGAGAGTACTAACGCGCATGAAAACAAGCCAAAGTATGGACTACTCTGAACCGCTGGAACGACGGCTCGGTGCGTGGCGTTCCCCGAAGAGGACCTCCCGAGAGAAAGTCTTTAAAAAAGTCATCCTCTCTCTACCCAGTAACACAACTGTGTTCCATTTCGGCGGCCCTTTCACACCACCCCTTCCTCAGAAGCTTCCTCCCCCCCACCCCGCCCTTTCTCTTCCCTTTTTCTGCATCTCTCCATCTCTCTTATCCACGATCTCGATCACAATCGCCCGAGTTCCGATTCAATTCCGCTTGGTCGATCACCAGTTCCAGTTCACGATAGAGCTCTCAACTGATGTTTCAGTTCAATTCCTTAGATCGGAGCTGAATAGAGAAGAAATAAGAAAGTTAGGTGAGAGAGAGTGATTTCATGGCGGACTCTCGGCGGTACGGGCTCGGCACTCAATTAGGTGAGTTGTTGAGGAGTGGACTTTCGAGGTTGACTCTTTGTGGTTCCGATTTGATCGTTCTCATGTTTTAGGGTTTGTTTTTATGTTTATGGTTGCTAGGAAAATTTAGTTTATTTGATGCTTATTCGGAATCTTTCTGTGTACGTGAATATACTAGTATCCCGTGGTGGTGAAAGTTAGTGGAGAATCAGGATTTTTTGCGTGGAAATCGTGTTGATGAATCAAGACTCAAGAGTAGGTTTCTTAGTGGAAGTTGTACGGACCGGTTTTGGCCATGGTTTTTGTGTCGATATTTCTTGAGGAATAGTTGAAGCTCGGATTACGTGGAGCATATGGTAGTATTATTATTTGTTTATTACTCAAGTGTTTGGGCCAGCTTAATCTTGGGACCAATTCCACCGCCCACTTGCGGGGGTCCCAATTTAAGATAGAGCAAAGCTCCGTATAGATTGGCCCCAAAGGAGTTGATAGCACTAGGAGGTTTTGACCTGAGACTTCAGGAGGGAGCAAACCCTAAGTCCCAGGCCTTGACCACTAGGCCAATCCCTTGGGGTTGAGCATATGGTATTGTGGAAAATGAGTAGATTGAGTGAAAAGAGAAGTCACCACTATCCCGAGGTGGTGGAAATTAGTGGAGAATCAAGAGTAGGTTTTTTATTGGAAGACATAATGATCAAATTGGACCATGGTTTTGTGTCAGCGTCTCGGTTCCCGGGAAATTGTTGAAACTGGAGTTACGAGGATCATATGTTTTTGTTGATAGGTTGTGGTGAAAGAGAGTGCTTGTATTCACTGTCATTCTTGGTGAGTTAGGGTTGCCAAACAAGTTGAATGAAAAGAGAAATGTCAGTCACTTTTATTCTTAGTGAAATTGGGCTGCTGTATAATTTGAAGACACACCGTAAGCAAGTGAAAGTGTCACTATAGGTTTTGTTCCTTGAGGTTGGCCACATGAATAACGCTTTACTTGCTTTACTTGTCCGAGGTCATCATTAGGGTTTTTTTCTTCTTCTTCTGATTGATATATCTCAAGTAACACTGCAGCAGTTTTCAGTTTAGCTATTTATGTTTGATCCCTCATAGGATAAGCAAAGGGGATTACTTGGACCTGTTATGGCTTTTTGATTTAGAACAAGTGGCCTAGATGTTTCTAGAACAATTGGACCTTGCCAAGTCCAAGAAGAAATAATTAACTTTGGCTATCTACTTAATTTTTACTGGTAGTTTACTAAGCTTACATTGTGCATAATCTCAGTCGTTATTAACTTATTATATAAAACCCTCTTTGCACGGGAGCATTTGTCGAGTTGTTAGTATAGACGTGAAATCATTGATCATCTTTAGTCTTCTGTGGAAAACGAGTATTAAACTATCGCAGAGAATTGTAGGGCATAGGGTGAATTAAAGAGCCAAAGTTAATGCATAACTAGTGGCTTAGAAGCACTGAAAGTATCCATTTGGTGAGATGTTCACTATGTTTAGGTTCACATTTAAAATAGATGAATATGTGTTTCCATAGAACTGGGTGATTTAAGCATATACTACCTGTTATAAAAGACAGTTTGAGGTATCTACTGCGCACATGAAAAGGCCAATATATCCTCTGCCTATCATAATATTTCCAAAACACCCCATAGCTAGGAAACCTCCATGGCCATCCACCGACCGCCTCAGGCCCTTATATTACCTTTTTTCTGTCCGCATGTGCTCTCTTCTCCACTGCTTCAACTCACCATATACAGCTGCCTCCAAAAAGAGTGGCTACTCCAACTGCTGCGATCCAGACTATTGGTCTTGTAATCGGCAACTGACATTATTTCCGTCTGCTCCAAAGTAGAGTACATTAAACTTAAGATTAGTATTAATCCGTACACTCACAGCCAAGATTCGCAACACTAAACTTCAGATTATTAGTACTCCCGCCCTTGCATTTTGTTTGCTCATATTTCTTTTTGAGCCATCCCAAATTGTTTGAAATTTTTGAAAATTAGCAACCACAAAAGGCCAAACTTCCAATTTTACCCCTTTATTTTTGAGGTGAAGGAAACACAACTAATTAAAGTTATTTTATTGTGGAAAACTACACACATTTCACACCAAAGACTTTGAGTCAATAGAAAATTGAAATTCCCGTAATGAGCAAACAAATTGGGACGGAGGGAGTAACACTTTTCTTTGGATTTGGAGCCCACGGAATTAAATTTGATGCTTACTGCATGTAAAGAAATCGATAATGAAGACTGAGAGTACTAAATACAAGTCCGATATCATGGTAGCCCACGTTAGTCCTTAGAATAGAGATACTGCATGATGATTATACAAAGGTATAAAGGGGTGACAAAAGTTAGTAATAATGGAGAAAATTGAAAGAACTTGAACGATTTGCTAGGTTTATGAACAAAAAGCAAAGGAATATGAGACAAATAATAGAGGCCACCGTCGACGTGACTGAGGGGTCGACCCTACTAATCAAAAAAATAAAGATAAACTTTCAACAAAATTGAACATGCAATATCTTCATTTAATTAAATTAAAAACATTTGTAGTATATAATAATGTATTAGAGGTGACGAAATTAGTAATAATGGAGATCATTGGAAAACTTGAAAAATTTGTTAGGTTTATGAGAAAAAAGGAATACTGTAAAGGCTGCTGGCGAAGTGATTGACGGTGTTGACCTTATTAATCGATATGAACAGCGATAATTTAAAAAAAATAAAAATCGAACATCCAATATTTTCATCGAAACCCAAAAAAGTTATGGTATATGATAATTGGTACTGAGCACGTGCAGAGCACATCCCTGGTGCTAGTTGTTTCAAGCCTGGCAGTTTAGTGGCTTTTCTGTTACAGTATTTCTTTCCTGTTTGGGTATTTGTCCGCAGCAGATTACTAAATGAGTTTGTGGCTGAATGCAGATATTGAGCAAATACTCATGGAGGCCCAGCATCGATGGCTCCGACCCGCTGAAATTTGTGAAATTCTTCGAAATTACAATAAGTTTCGTATTGCTCCAGAGCCTGCAAATATGCCTCCAAGTATGATTCTTGGCCACTATTGGCCGATCTACAATCACGGAGCAAATTGTACAAATGCTTTTTTTATGTTCTCGTGATCTTCTAGACAGATAGGAGTTTTGGAAATTATCGCTTGGTGAAATTGCTTGTGGATGTGGAAACTCTCTTTTGGGTCAAGTAGTTCTAGTTCATTCGTATTTCGTCCATTTTCCATATTTGCTTATTCTTCTGCCGTAAAAAAATACTAAGCCCTGAAGTTCACATCCGATGATAATTATTCAAGCGCATCTCTAATATGCGCCCTAGGCGGCCAATCTTTTACGTTAACAAAAATTGAAGAAGTTTGGGATGGGAGAGAAACTAGATGTTTGGGTTTCATACTTACTTATTGTCAATTGGTTTAAACTCCATGCTTACCTTGCAGTCTGTCTAATGCGCATTGTCTAAGACTCTAAAAGCCAAGGCTATTACTTTCTATATTTCTCTCTCTCTCTCTCTCTCTCTCACCCAAGTTTGTTATACTGATATCTCTATTAGCTATCCTGCATTGCCTATTAATGTGCCATCATCTCCTTTTCTTCGGTCTTTATATCCACTTTTTTCAGTTTCCACTCTCTGTTCCTTTGTGTTTGTCATTGTCAAGTATTATTTGCCTAATTGGCTTTGTTCAAATGGACTACCTGATGGAGGTTCCTGTTAAAGCCTTGCAACTTGAAATAGATCCACTACTGAGTTTAGTAGTGCATCAGTTGTTCCTTTTCAATGATTTTGTTGACATTCCTTTCCTTTTTACTGTTCTTCGAATGCATGGGGAGTTTACATTATGTTGGGACATCATTCTCTGGATTGGGAGTTTGCATTTTTTATATTTTTTTACTTCTGCAGATTGAATTGATGCTTATTGTTCATTTCAACAATTTTAATATGGGTTCTTGGTTCTTCTAGTTCCTGTCGTTCATTTCTGGAAGTATTTGTTCATGATTTTTTAGTTGACTAAAGAGCCTTAAGTTTACATTAGCATCCTTTTGGTTGGTCTTGGGCAAGGGGCTGTCTTTAAATCTTCATGTTTAGTTTATAGTTAAGAGCATGATTGAAATGTAGGTGTCCAAGGGGTTGTCTTTAAATCTTCATGTTCAGTTTGTAGTTAAGAGCATGATTGAAATGTAGGTGTGCAAGGGGTTGTCTTTAAATCTTCATGCTTGTCCTTATGTTAAAATTTTCATTTTAGGGCATTTTCTCCATTAGATTATGTTGTGATGTTTTTTAGAAGTGAACAGTTTAGAAGAACAGGGCAGTGTACCTTGTCTTGACAAGCATGGTTCTTTTCAGGTGGTTCTCTTTTTCTTTTTGATCGGAAGGTGTTGAGATACTTTAGAAAAGATGGCCATAACTGGAGGAAGAAAAAAGATGGAAAGACAGTTAAGGAAGCTCATGAGAGGCTTAAGGTTTGTGCAGAAGGATGGTGCTTATATATCTATGGAAGACAAGCTTTGTTTCTTAGTGGATTATGTCTAGATGAGACAACATTTTGCTGATTTTATTCCATAATTTTGCACTACCAGTGATAATGAGAAGTCCATGCTGTATGTTATGGTTAAAACTTAAATACCAAAATTACTAATTTGTATAACATATTCTCAGGCTGGAAGTATTGATGTGTTGCATTGTTACTATGCACATGGAGAAGAAAATGAAAATTTCCAAAGGCGCAGCTATTGGTTGCTTGAAGAGTAAGTGTTTAAAACTTTTTCTCATGTTAATTGCAGCCTTTGTATTTATGTACATGTATATATTTGAGCTTTGCTCTCTCTCTCTCTCTCTCTCTACACACACACACACTTTTTATCTATGTACATGTATGTATACAGTTCATATATTTTCATTTGTATATATGTCTATAGTCCCCTTCTACTAAGGGTGCCCTTAATTTATTAAATGCGGACCTCCCCTTTTCCGATCAACTCTCAATGATCTGAACCGTTCAATGTGATCAGAATGTGATTTTAAGGGTTCCCGCGAGAAATCAGCAAAAACTATTACTGGGAAGGGAAGTGCTTCATCCGAGCAGTTTTTTTTCTGATTTCTCGCGGGGACCCTTAAAAGCACATTCTGCACACATTGAATGGTTCAGATCATCAAAATTTGATCGGGAAATGGGAGGTCCGTAACTTAGCAAGTTAAGGGCGCCCTTAGTAGAAGCTTGGTGTATATGTATATATTTATGTCTGTCTATGTATATATGTATCTATCTACCTGTCTGTCTGTTCCTTTGTCTTCCCTTCTCCCTCTCATGTAAAGGCCTATTTTCATCTCCGTATGCATAGTCCAAATTCTAAAGAATAATACTTTGATACTGGTTAGTATTAACTTGTCTAATAGGTTCTGGGACCAATTTTGTCTTATTATCAAATCACAGATAATTCTATGTACTTATGTCCCTGGATTTGGAAGTTCCATTAGTATTTTCTTTATGAGAGGAAGGAAAAAGTAGATTAGGTTTTCCACTCGATTTTGTCGTCATGGTAATCATTATGATTGCTGGAATTACATCCACATCCTTAGATGTAAACGTATCTAACTTTACACAGTTCCTGAAATTTGCTCCACGTTGAAACTTGAAAGTGGACAATTTTATAGATAGGGCCCTTGTCTTTTTCTGAGAAGTTCTTTTGGATGGATCTTTCTTGCAAATTCTCATTTACTTCCTATTTGGATGACACCTGCTACAGGGAGCTCTCGCACATTGTTCTTGTCCACTACCGGGAAGTGAAGGTTACAATTTTTCTGTCTCCGCTCTTTTGTACAGATAATAGCTACTCCCTTTGTCCCATTATTTTGTCCTTTTTTGACAGCCGTGCCTTTTTGGATAAAAATTTAAAGATCTTTCATGCAAATTTTATTTTTGGATAAAAATTTAAAGACCTTTCATGCAAATTTTGCAACCAATTTAAAGAACTAAAGTCAAAAAATTATGCACAGAAGTGCTTTATTTTTTACTCAAAAAATGACTCGACTTTCAAAACAGGACCAATTATGGGATGGAGGGAGCATTACTCTTTTGTTTATCATAATGTATTATTCTGGATCAGCGGATCGAAGGTATTTGTATGTTATCATGTTTAATTTGGAAAAACATAATCTTCTGGCTTTGATTTCAAGCTTTCTTGTGCATAAATAAATGCCTTTTGTTGGAACCTTACTAAGAGAAATAATGAAACTTTTATATCATTGATAGCTTCTTTTTCCGTTAATGGTGGTTACAATGTTCACATTTCTCTTAAAATTCTGTATTTTGGACTTCTCTAATATATAATGCTCCTCCATGGGTTCTAGTAGTTCATGGTTTCATATATAATGTTATCCACTGGCTTCGTTTCTTTCTGTTTCATATTTTGTTCATTTTTCAGTCACTAATTAATGTTACACTTATTTCTTTTCAATTTGCTACTTTGCATGGTTTGGCATTTTTTGAAAGTAATTGGTTGGTTAAAATCTTTGAGAATTGCTGCAGCTTGCTGATATAGAGCATCTACTGTATTCAGTAGGTCCAGTTCTTCTACTGTGATTCATTCATTCTGAACCTACTTATCGTTTGTTATGTTGATTGCTGTAGTAGGCGATGTTTTGAAATTTGATCCCCTCATCTGTTTGGTCAATGGATTTGTTGAGTTCTACTGTGTTGAATGATGAAGAGGAATGAATTGGTTATCTAGTAGCTTGGGAACGAATGCCTCTTTTTAAGGACTGCTTATGGTTCTTTTTTCATTTAGTCTTCAAATTTTCAACTTGAACTAAGGAATCGAACAAAGGTTGGGATAGCCAAATCTGTCACGCCCAAGACTAGGTGTTCTTTTTATACCTCATCACAAGCGCTGGTGTGGCATCTCCATCTAACTCTATAACAGAACTACAAGAATAAAACCTTAACACAGGCAAAACCAAATCACCGAAATATACAACATAGCATTATGATTCAAAACATTAGGGCGTTCTACTTTGGACCACAATCCACATCATCTGTAAAATAACTTCTCCCACGTGCTGTACAATATGGATCATGGTATAATGGAGCAATTCTAGACTCCCAACAACTGAAGCATAAACCATATAATTGTTTAACTAACTAACAGAAAGGATCACAGCTGTAATGCAAATAACTTCGAGCTAGAGGCATAAATTGCTTTTGGTATTGCTGCATGTTGGGCCTCAGGGTATCACTTTAATTAGTCCTCCCACCTATGATTTACTTGTCATCTCTTCATTAGATTTGCTACATTTTGGACGGAATATCAAATAGTTATTTTGGTATGGACTTCTTATTTTGCTTTAAAATTTGTACTTCATTGTTTTGTTTTCTAGGGACATAGGGCAAACTATAACCGCATTAAAGAGGCTGAAGAAGCTATTCCCAATTCCCAAGAAAGTGAAGAAGTTGTGTCAACTTCCGAGGTGTATAGTTCTGTATCCTCTAAATTTAATCCACACAGCTACCAAGTAGCGTCACAAAATACCGATACTAGCCTGAACAGCCCTCAGGTGTCAGAGTATGAAGATGCAGAGTCAGGTGAATATATGATTGTTGCCTTTTATCAGTTCTGAATCAATAGAAACAGTGAATGTCATATTGACAATTTAGTGTTACTCTGTGGACAATAAATGTATCTGCAGCATATAATCACCAAGTAAGTTCAGGATTCCACTCATTTCTCGACTTACAACCATGTGGAATGGAGAAGATAGAGGATGGACAGTCTATGCCATACTACCCAGTGCCTTTGTCAAGTATTATGCCTTCTCCCTTATTTCTTATTGCTTCGCCAGTGTATTTTGGAAGTCTACTGGTACTAAGTACGTAATGATAGGTATCAAGAGTTGTAACTCTCAATTTTTTAACAGATGATTATCAAGGAAAGTTGCCTGCTATTTCTGGCATGGATTTTGGCCCACCCATTAAAGGTGATAAGGGTAAAAACAGTGTTAATGCTGCTTTAACATACCCTAGCCAGAAACAACTAGACTTGTCATCATGGGAGGATCTCTTTGAAAACAGTAGCGCTGGATTGGAATCTGTTCCATTTCAGCCGTCACTCTCCTCTCACCGGCATGACACTAAGAGTTTTAATCCTGGAGACGGAAATGAGCTACTAGGGGCATTTTTTGCGGATGGCTTTGTTAAACAGGAGGAGGTTAGAAGTTACCCACATCTCCAAGATGAGTGGCAGGTATGTGTTAAAATGTTTATCCATGTGTTGTATGCGACATAGTTGTACTAGTATCTTCTTATACCAATATATACTGCTATATACTAGAAATTTGATAAATACTATTCTTTGTCTTCTCTGCCTAAATGACCTAACTTCCATCATTTTGCGCAAGAAAGGGGCTGTTGCAACTTTCAACATGAGATGTGCAAAGTTCAATTCTCTGAGTCTACTGTTACAGTGCATTCACTAAATCGTGTGTACACTCCTGCTTCCACGGGCTTAGAGTCTGAGTCACTTGTTGAAGGACCATGCGGCCAACCCTAAATGACCAAAAACCCCAACTCTAGCATCATATCAAACAATGTTCTAAAAGTCGCTAGGCACTAGTAAGGTGGTTGGCTACCTTCGAGCAATTAATCGGTGCATATAGTAATTAGTAATGAATGATTAATCATTAGTCGGACCTAATTGGGTAGGCCCCGCCAACGATTTATCGCCGATTAATTCCTTGTTTTAGAGCACTGATATCAAAACAACCACCGCCGCCCCGTGCCCACACTGCCTGCTGTCCGACATTCACACCAGATGCTGGGAACAAAACTGCCATGCTTCCTCCACAGCCACCAAACAAGCATTCGTCGCTACTTCCAGAACCAGCAGGAGAACCCTCCATAGGCACTGGTTGGTTCCAAACAGGAACCGAAAAGAAATCGACAGCACCCACCGGAGATGCAGAGAAGGACGGAACAGCCACAGAGCCCAGCATACCTTGAACCGCAACACTCAACAAACACCACTAGCCTCCGGGATCTTACTTCTCCGTTAAGCCCCCCCTTGCCGGAACACCCAACAGTGTAAATTGGCGGAAATCCACCTGACTGGAAAAAGCTATCGAAGAGAGGGGGAGAGGGAAGCAGAAATGGATTAGGGAAAGGGAGAAGAAAGGGGAAGAAGAAAAAAACAGAAAGAGAAGATCAGGAAGAAGAAAGGGAAAAAGAAGAAAAAAACAATGGAAACCCTAGGAGCTTTCAACCCTTGATCTCTACCCAAATATCAACCTAAACCAGACCCATTAGATAATTTAGATGTATGAAGCCAGCCTGACTTTCCAACTGCCCAGGAAAAAGAAGAAAAAGGTCCAGTGCAAATTCTAAACCATCTTTAAGCCCAAGACCTCAACTCAGCCCAATAACACAGATGAACTGTAGCCCATCTGTAAGCAGCCAGCTCCAGTCCAGGCCTTCCAAATTCTTAGCTTCCTAATTCCAGTGAACCCAGCCCATTGTAAGTAAAAAAATGAAAGAAAAGAAAAAGAACATGAAAGTTGGGGAAAAAGAGGCAGCCGAAGAGGAGCGTGGTGGTGGTTGGTGACTTTAACAGGGGTTTGGATAATTGGATGGTGGTTGTGATCATATTGTCATAGAGACGGCTCGCTTTTGAGAACATGGACTGTGTAGTCACCGTTTGAAACTTGGTTGTGACATCTATATGCATTCGTGAAATAGAGAGAGAGAGTCAGATGGAAATTTTTACCTGTACATGTTTGATTTTACAGCCAGGTTTCAGGCGGCGGTTACGCAGTCCACGCCCCCTCGAGAAGTGAGCCCATCTCTTTGCAAATAGAATCACCACCACCTGAACTGCTCCTATGGCACCTCCCTAGGATACCTTTCGCGACACTGGCTCTATCAGATGATGGTCGAATGCACTGGGGCAACCAACATCATGCACCTGTTCAACTGCCCTTCTTGGGCCCCCAACATCCCTGGCGTATCATGTAATTGGAAGGAGAATCAAATGGTTCCAAGTCGCTCCCACTTAGAAAACCCCCAAGTTATCAGGAGCTAGTTGGGGGCAAGGGTTCTGTCTGCAGGTCCTTTAATATGCTCATGTCTCCATGGTCTTGAACATAAAGTTACCTAATTGATCATTGTCGTTGTTGGCTTAACCGTTTGGCTTTCTCATGTCTTGAAAGTTGGAACGATGCTCCCTTGAAAGGAATTCGTCCATGCATCATGTCAACTAGGAACTTTGTTAGGGAGTTGTATGATTTACTCTTTTTCTTCTGTATATGCTCTTTGGGGATTTCTATTGTCATTTGCACACTCCATTTGCTCATCTTATCTTGCAGGTATTTAGGATCTTATTTTGGTTTCAAAATTAAATTTTTTTAATGAAGTTGCAGATGCAATATGTCTGCTTTCTCAGCAGTTTAATCTATTTGCACTGTAAAATGATCTTCTGGTACAGCCCACAGAAGATGGAAGTGCACTGAAATCGGAATTAGAGTGCAATTCAATAGTAGAGGGAAAAGCTGAACCTTCTCCTTTGAAACAGCCTCATCTTGGTGGCGTTCTAAAACAAGAGCTAAAGAAGCTTGATAGTTTTGACAAATGGATGAGCAAAGAATTAGGAGATGTTAATGAATCACATGTGCAGTCCAGCTCTGGGACCTACTGGGAAACTGTTGAAGCTGAGGATGGAGTAGATGATTCCAGCATTTCCCCCCAGGAGGACTTAGACCCCTATGTGCTGGGTCCCTCTCTGTCGCTGGATCAGCTCTTTAGCATTATTGATTTCTCACCAAACTGGGCATATGCAGGCTCGGAAATAAAGGTATTCTATAATCTTCTGTGATTTTCAACAGGGTTATTGACTGTCTCACCTTTTCAGTATCAATAAAATGAACGACCAAGGGATGTTCTATCACTAAGTAATGTAATTTTTTTTGTCTCATCACGTGGTCGATGCTCAGGTCTTGATTACCGGAAGATTTCTGATGCGTCAGCATGATGTGGAGAACTGTAAGTGGTCATGCATGTTTGGAGAAGTAGAAGTTCCAGTCGAGATAATAGCAGATGGTGTGCTTCGTTGCCATACTCCATTACACAAGGCTGGGAGGGTACCCTTCTACGTAACATGTTCCAATAGGTTAGCATGTAGCGAAGTGCGAGAGTTTGAGTACCGAGTTAATAACAATATTCAAGATGTGGATATTTTGGATATATATTGTGGCAGTACGAATGAAATTCTTCTTCGTATGCGATTTGGGAAGTTGTTATCCCTGGAATCTGCGAGTCCCCCAAGTTATACTGTTGAGAATTCTCATCTGAGTAGTAAAATCAGTTCTCTACTAAAAGAGGACAGCAATGAGTGGGAGCAAATGTTGATGCTTACTTCAGAACAAGAATTCTCCGCAGAGAAAGTAAAGGAGCAGATGCTACAAAAGCTGTTGAAGGAGAAGCTACATGTATGGCTCCTTCAAAAGGTTGCTGAAGGAGGAAAAGGCCCAAGTGTATTGGATGAGGAGGGCCAAGGTGTGCTACATTTTGCGGCAGCACTTGGTTACGATTGGGCTATATCTCCCACACTAGCTTGTGGTGTTAGTGTCAACTTCCGTGATGTGAATGGGTGGACAGCACTCCATTGGGCAGCATCATGTGGCAGGTAAGTACCTTGATTTTTGTATTGTTTATTTGCGTTTCTCATAAGCGTCTTGCCCATTCACTCTCTCTGTCTCACTCTCTGCGTTCATTTCTCGCATCATTTTGTTTATTATTTTTGGCTGCTGTGGCCTTTAATCGGATCACCGAGTAATTTAATTACGAAACTTGTAAACCTTTTCCACCAATCAATGGATCTCAATCAGTACTACTGGACAAAGTTTCGAATTCATCGGTGCCCTTTGATTGGACCAAACAAAAGATCTGAGTTAGTTCCAAAAAAGGAATAAAAGAGAAAATATGGACGAACATTTGAGATAGCCAGATTCAAGAATAGTTAAAATGCACAAACAAAGTGGGCCGGGGTGAATATATGTTTCTTTACTGTACATATCTTGTCTTCCTACGCTGGGACAAGGGAATGTATATAAAATATGTTTCTTTGCTTTTTTGGGGAAATCGTTCCTTGCATTTCTTCTTCCTATTTTTGGGGTAGTAACGCCCTTCCTACTTTTTGTTGATACTAGGGAGAGAACAGTTGGTTTCCTTATGTCCCTTGGTGCAGCTCCTGGTGCATTGACAGATCCTAATCCCATTTACCCCTCTGGACAAACAGCAGCAGATCTAGCTTCCAGCAAAGGGCACAAAGGGATTGCTGGTTATCTGGCAGAATCTGCCTTGAGCTCTCACCTTACAACACTTCAGTTGAAAGATAACATAGAGGCTGATGCCGTTGATATTTCTGGCATAAAAGCTGTACAAACAGTTTCAGAACGAACGGCTACTCCAACCAGTGGTGGGGACATGGCACATGGGTCACTGAAGGATTCATTAGCTGCTGTTGTTAATGCTGCTCAAGCTGCTGCTCGCATTCATCAAGTCTTCAGAGTACAGTCATTCCAAAGAAAGCAGCTCAAGGAGTACGATGAAAATAAATTAGGAATGTCAGATGAGCGAGCTCTTTCACTTGTTGCTCTCAGGACTAGCAGGCTGGGACATGATGAGCCTGTGCATGCTGCCGCAACACGGATACAAAATAAATTCCGGAGTTATAAGGGAAGGAAAGACTTTTTAACACTACGGCAGCAAGTTGTGAAAATTCAGGTGTGATTGTTTTCTGCTTCTTACAAAGTTATGGCTCTTTTAAAGGACCAAAATTCATTTTGGTACTCTTTTCGGTTAGCTAGGAAAAAGAAACATTTTGAAAATGTTGCCAGAACAGAATTATATGTCAAAAAGAATTGAGGAAGTGATGAAAACTTCATTGTTGGTTATTTCTAGTTGGTGTCCAAAGACTCCAAACTACCCTATGTATCAGTATGTTTCAATAGAATTTCAACATGTTTCCATGTGTTTCAGTATGTGTTGGAGGAAGAATTGGAAATTCGGGATTCCTCGTATGCTTTCTTTCAGTCTCCTAGGAAACAGAAATATATCGACCTATTCAATGTCAATGAGATGAAATTCTGTTCCTTGGCTCTTTCCAATTGCTTATTCATGTATTCTTCCTTACAAATCCTTTTCTTAAGTTTGCTTTGTTTTCTTGAAATATATGTTTGTGCTTTAATGCTGGACAGGCACATGTGAGAGGACACCAGGTGAGGAAGAATTATAGGAAGATAACCTGGTCTGTTGGAATTGTAGAGAAGGTGATTTTGCGATGGAGACGGAAAAGGAGTGGTTTGAGGGGATTTAAACAAGAAGCACTTGCTCAGGGATCTAGCAAGCAAGGTACAACCTCGACTGAGGATGACGATGATTTCCTGAAAGAAGGCAGAAAGCAAACAGAAGAACGGTTGCAAAAAGCCCTTGCCAGGGTGAAGTCCATGGTTCAGTATCCAGAAGCAAGGGATCAATACCGTAGGCTGCTAAATGTTGTCACCGAGATCCAGGGAACTAAGGTACCTCTACTTTGATACTCCCTCAGTCCTTTTTTAAGAGTCCTACTTCGTAATTCCAACTTATTAAGATGACATCATCATTACACCTTTCACATCAACTTTTACCTCCACTTTCCATCCTTACCCTCTATTAAAACATCATCATTATATTTTTATTCACTAACTTTTCAAAATGGAATCTACTTTTAGGGGCAAAATGAAAAATTCACCAATTTTTACCCACTAACTTTACAAAATGGACACTTATTAAGGGACAGCCCAAAATGAAATACAGGACTCTAAAAAAGGGACGGAGGGAGTACGTTATATGCCACTTCTCCCAAATTACTTTGGTTACATTTATCTCTTTGCAGCTTCATGAACAGTTATTGCAGAAAGAACTTGATTTCTGTGGCTTGGTGTCACACGTCTCTAGCATTTTACGTGAAGTTACAATGCAGTGAAAACCTGATTTGTGCTTGTGTAGATGCATTCAATGGGCTATGACGCACTTGCACTTGTTTTACTAGAACTAGAAAACAACTCATAAACCTTCTTGTTCACAGTTTTTTTCTTCCTCCTCCTTTTGGTTCATTCACATTAGCATGAGAATGGGCAGTACTAATGGCTAACTGGCACTACCAAGATGAAATATTTCAAGTACCAAATTACCATACTTTAGTGAAATGTTTATTCTGGGGTGGAACATGGAGATTCGGGGATATCTCACCTATATATTCTCCAGGTTTTTTTTTTAAGAAATTTGATGAGTTTGAGAGCACTGTATCACGATGGAAATACCCTTTTGATGCTAGTATAGGTAATTGACCACAATCATATTCTTAAGCCTTTGGATGCAATTTTTCCATAATCACGTGCAATTGAGGTCTTCAATTAGTTTCTGACTAGATCCTAGCGTTGTGTTCTTTGTAAAAATGCGAGATTATACTCTAATTTAAACAGGATTTGCTTCACGGAAAATATGTTTTCTTTTTGTTTTTTATCCCTCTTACAGGCTGTGAACGATGACGTTCTAAACAGTACAGAAGATGTGGCAGATTTAGATGACGATCTGATTGATCTTGAAGCACTGTTGAATGACGATACCTACATGCCTTCAGTATCCTGACCTAATCTCAATCTTTCTGCCGCGTGTAAAATTGTGGTTTGCATCCGCCTCTATTGACTTCTAGACTTTTGACATTAGGTTAAGCTGATATTGATCTGTAAATCTTTATGAACTCTATAATCTGACCTCCCTTGTATTTCTGGAGTGGGTAGGAGGTTATAGCAGACAGTTGATGTGCTGGTGTTGGATTTGCGCCTGTAAACGTATAATTCATAATAAACGTGTGCACCTCTTGATAATAGTTATGATAGTAGTAAAGGGTATGAACAGTTGATCAAAACGTCGTTTGCATGGCCCCATTGTATAATTTGCTAGTTAAAAATATTCCCCCTTTTTGTCTTTGTTTATGTTTAATTTGTAGTTTTGTATTGTCTCTCTTGCAACAAACTGAAAGCTTTCAAGTATTTTAAACATCCATTTGGTACCTACCGTGAACATGGTTTTATTGTATGGAATGCTTATTGTGGGGTTTTTTTTTTTGTAGGTAATGTTTTTGTGTCCTTGAGTCCTCTAATGAACACACCAACTTTAGTACTCTATAAAATTAATGAGAGACAACAAAATATTATGATCTTAGTGAAAATGTTGCGAATCTTAAACATTATGAGTTCTATTGTTGAAAAATTATGATTTTTTAGTATTAAAGTTACAAGATTTACTAAAATATTATGAATCATAGTGAAAAGTTACGAATCCTATTCCTAAAGAGTTAGTACGAGTTTTTAGAACAAAAATTACGAAATGCACCAAAAATTTATGAAATGGTCCAATATGAATCATACAATAGATACATATAGTACGCACTTTTAAGGGGTTTGTATTGTAGAATTTGTCAAATGAGCAATTTATTAATTTTTACCTAATTTTTTAAAAATAAACACTTATTAAGGGATAGTTCAAAATGAAATACAGAACTATAAAAAGAAAAGAAAGGAGTGGTAAAAAAAAAAGGGTAAGAAGTATAACATAGAAATCAAAATGAGTGTACAAGAAGGGATTGGATCCTCTTTGACAGTCCTGTTTTGGGCCAAGCCTGTAATTAGGAATACGGAGGTTGATCTTTTTGAAGGAAAAAAACCCGAATCGATTTAATTTGTTTTTAATCATTGTGTACTGAAATCGACTGATACCACCAACAAACCGCACCCAACCGCATTGTATTTAGCCGTTTTGGTTCGGTGCGGTTTATCGGTATGGACTTTACAAAATTGAGCTAATTCCTTATCATAAACAAAATCAGCAAATTCAAAACCATAGATGTACAAGTCATAGGTTGAAAAAAATTCAACCCAGCAAATTACATGGCAGCCACATAAGGAAAGTTAGGGTTTCAGTTGTTTGCAATCGTGAGGCTTGGTTAAAAAACTAGTAATTGCTTAATTGGAATGTGAAATAACGAGGGGTTCTATATTGATAGGGTTATGTGCGGTCGGTTTCGGTGTCAAACGGTTTTCAAGTGTATGAACCGCTGTCGAATCGATTTAGTTCGGTTTTTTCATAATCAAAACCGCCTAGACCAATTAAAGGTAAAAAAAAAAAAAATGATCGAAATCTCCCGATTTGGTTCGGGTAAAATTTGAGCGGTTTCCATTGGTATTTCTTACCTTCCTACAAGCAACAATGATCAAAATTATTCACTTTTTAGAACCGTTCGAGAACATACATCACACCAAAAATTAAGTTAATTGGGTAACGTTTGATATTGTCTTAAAGTGCATTTATCTTGCCCCAAAAAGAGAGGAAAACACTAAATTGAAAACCGTTAAATCCATATATCTCAAAATAAATTCATTTTGAAATAATCTGAACGGTATCCAATCAACTCAATTTTTGGCGAGGCATAAGTATTCATCGTGTTCTAAAAAGTGAACGGTTTATATCATTAATGCAAGCTTGAAAAGAGCCCAATACGAGCCAAAAAATGAACCGGCGGTCCATTTATAGACCGAGAGAGAGAGAGAGAGAGAGAGTTAAACGTTATCTTGTTCTCTTGAAGCTCAAACGAGACTAACCAACCACGCAACGAACACCAAAAATTCCAGCGACGATGCTGAGCCTCCCCGTAGCTCCGCCGTCGACCGCTGCCTTCCGTCGTAACCCGACCCTCTTCACAAGCCCCAATTCAACCTTCAACGGCATTCGAATCGCGCAAGTGTTCCCGACGCGCTCCACTCCTTGCTCGCGCTCTATCCGGAACCCTAGGCCACTCTCAGTAGTGATGATGGCGAAGAGAGAAGAGGAGCTGAAAGAGATTAGAGCGAAGACTACGGAAGAGATCAACGAAGAGATTATTGACCTTAAGGGAGAACTGTTCATGCTCCGTTTAAATAGGTCGGCTCGCAATGAGTTCAAGTCCAGCGAGTTTCGCCGTATGCGCAAAAGGGTAACTCTCTGATTTCTTGGTTGTAAATTCATTATCAATGTGTTTATTATCGACTATTTGATCTACTGTACAACACAATGCCATGTCTTCTAAGACTCGGTGGAGAATTTGGAGTTAGGCCAACTTCAGCCCTTTTTGCAAGCTTTTACTTGTTGTTGGATCCTGTTGGGCCCAGAGTGCCTCTATGGATTTGGTTACACAATATCACTCTTTGTGACCGCTCTAAGAAAGACTTGGGATGTGATGTCGAATGCCATATAAACTTAATTGAAGCCATTGCTAACACCAATTGGTTTTAGGAGAGATGGTGGAAAAGCGGTCTGACACTTGAAATATAAGAGCATCTCCAATCCTTATCCATTTTATTACCCATACCCAAAATTTGAGTAAAAAGCCTAAAAACAACGTCATACCCATTTGTCTACCCATTTTGAGTTTTACCCATTTCCTCACCCAAATTTGGGGAGATTCAAACCCTTACCCATCGGAGATGAAGTACAGAGGTCATCCTTTTGAGCTTTTTGGAAAACGTGGGTTTCAAATTTTCACTTAAAAAGGGTTGGTTGCCGGAGTCTTTGGATGAGTTCTTATGCTATTGTGGCTTTGTTGATATTTATTTGGTTAATTTGTAGTGAGAGTAGTTGTGTGGTCGAGATTAGAGATGCATAGATTTTATGTTGGACACTGCCCAGAAGAATGTGAAGAGTGATGTTTGGGTAAAACCAGAGAAGAACACTGGTTTCATTGCTTGGGCAAGCAGGCAGTGGTGTCATATCAAGCTGAAACTCTTTTGTGTAATGACGGCATTGTTACCATTTGTTGAGAAAATAAACCGGTTGCCAGGAATGTGTTGCGTGGCAAAAGAGAGTAAAAGGAGTGTGACAAGTCTACACTATTGGTTGAATTTAAGAGATTTCAGGTTGATGGGGTACATCTGGCTCCGAATGCGATGGCAATATGTTGTTTGCTAAAGAGCCTCCTCTATTCTATTGTTTTGATACCAGCGTTCTGAGTATAGGCCAACTGAATGAAGTTTGAACAAGGTGGCTTTCTGGTTATTTAGTATCCTGTGGATAATTGACTTCCTCGAGTTTTCCTGGGAGTTCATATAATGTTTCTCTTCAAGTTGAGATGAAATTTAGGAATCAGATAATTTTCTCTCTTTTTAAAAGTGGAATTCAAGTAAGGTGGCTTTCACCTATTACATTGATAATTTTCATCTCAATTGTGTACTACCCCAAATTCAAAACATTGATGGTGCTACCGACTAAGAAAGGCTAGCTGAATCTGCTTTTTATTTTTCCTAAGAATTCCACATTTTGAATTGCTTTCCCTCTCTTTGCTTATTCCTGTATTCTTTCTGCCTTGCCTGAATATCTCTCTTCATGCTTGCAAAACTACTACTTTTCTGGGCACAAAATTACAAGCATGCTCTGCTTTATTTTTCTACAAGTCATCTCTTAGATCCTATAAAAATAGAGTTTGTTATAGTAAGTATGCATAGTCTCCTTCTGTTGTATGATATGAATGTGTTGCTTGGTAGCAATATATTATACAGTTTTAGGTACTCTTATTCGACTTTCTGAGTCTTGGTATAGTGTGGTTGAGCATTCATTTTTCTTGTTGGCAAAGGTTGAAACTAGGAACATGAAATTATGAAAATGTCCTATTATCTTTTTGAGTGCGCGTATGATGGATCAGAGAGGATTTTCCTTTGTTGGTACGCCATTTTTTCCCATCGTTCCACGGGTACTGTTATTGTTGTTGGTACACCATTTTGTTGACATTTGAGGGATATGTAAATTCCTAGACGTACATAAGAGGATTTGGGTGAAGTCTTTTTTGACATGATTCTCTCGTACATATTTACTTACCAAGCTGATGTGTTGTTTCGGTGGAAAAAAAAAGGTTGCCCGCATGCTCACGGTTAGGAGGGAGAGAGAGCTTGTTGAAGGAATCAACAAAAGGATTTCAAGAAAGCTCGATCGCCAATGGAAGAAAAGCATTGTTGTTAGACCACCCCCATCCCTAAAGAAGTTACAAGAGGAAGAGGCTGCAGAAAGAGCAGCAATAGCCGAGAAGTCCGCATGACCCGAAATTATACCCTTTTCGAGCGAAAGTATGAGGTTATTCTCTGTTTCTTCGTGATTGTAAGATTGAGCTATTCAATTTGTGGCTTGACTTCTGTATCAGGGCATGTAGTTAAATGTATTTATCAATGTTGGTCTGTTTTCTATTCTCTCGGTTCTTTCCTGACATTTCTGTGCATCTTAAGAAGCTTCCCTTTATATATTCGATGATGATAAGTTATTCCCTAACAACCCGTTTGTTTGACCCATTTATTGGACCCGTTTACATATCCCGGTTTGATTACATTTTTTACAAATTGGATTGAATGTATATTGGATATATAATACCACAAAGTGAGGGCTCATAATACCATGAGAAACGCGGTAATAGATATTCTTTTACTATTAATTTTGTCAAACAAATGTTGGTTGAGAAGCATTGTGGAAATCGATAATTACAGTGTTCGAAAAAATATGTTCGAGTGGTTACTTTTTAAATCGATGGAAAATTAGTGAAAGTAATTTTACGAGTTCTATAAACTCTAATGACGGACCAGAGAGAAGGAGAAATCGCTATCGTTTTGGTGTAGTATTTCCTGTCACCTATTGATTTTACCAACATATCCTCACACTAAAAGGACGGAAAACAAGGAGAGGAAGAAGGAAATTTGAGACACAAACGGAATTGTTAAAAAGAAAGAAAATCTATTAAAGTAAATTTAGATTTGCGTGAATAGTGCATAAATCAGATCGAAATTACAAGCATGCCCTTGCGCTGGACAGGTATATATCATATATGACCCGATTGAAAAACTCAACCAAAATTGTCCATTTCAAAAGTAGTAAGATCAAACATATCCTTATTAGCCCAGCAACACTGCTACCCACACAGACAATTTGTGAACAAATTGTGCTGTGAGGCCCATTACAGGTTTCACAGAAATGATTTGAGTCGTTCATTAAATGTAAAATATTTTTCCAGAGTTTCAGCATAAAATCAGCTCAATCTAATATCTATAGGTGCTTGATCCAATTATCTAAATTTTCATTTAGATTCCCGGACAATGAAAAGTTAAATGATTAAATCAAGCACATATAGTTATTGGATTGAGCTTATTTTTCCCAAAAGCTCTTAAAAATATATTTTCAATTTAATGAACGACTTAGATCATTTGTATGGAACTCCTGGTGGGCATAAATTGTCTGCGTAGACAGACTTATTGTTAAGGGGCCTGGATGCCCAACTGCGATTAAAGCGCTTTTTGAAACCACGCTTGGGATCTAAACGTTACCGGCTTCTCCACAGTCCACTCACCGTCACTTTTTTGGCCCCTGATCTGCACAACAATGGAAGGCGAAGAAGAAGGTAACCAAGCCTCCACCGAAGCCCTAGACCACCCACCAGCACCCGCCCCCGCCGCGCACCCCAAGCACGCCGCCATGCTCGAACGCCTCTCCAACCGCCACCAGCAGGCGCTCTCTCGCAAGCCCGATCTCACCTCTCTCGACTCCACTCACTCCTTCCTCTCTCTCTTCTCTCAATCCAAACTCTCCATCGAGTCCAACATCTCCCTCCTCCGCCGCCAGTCCACCGACCAAACCAACCCCGCTCTCAAATCCGACCTCGAGAAGATCTCCACCTCGATCTCCCACCTCGAGAAGCTCGTCGCCGAAAACTCCTACTCCCTGCCCTCCTTCGAAGTCCGAACCTGTCTCGAAGCCGTCTCGAGCCTCAAACAAACCCTAGATACCCTCGCTTCTGATATAGTCCCCCCAAAACGGTTCTCTTTTAGAAACAAGAAGGATCCTAGTAGCGTTGTTAACGCAATTGAATCCGGAAAAACCGAATTTCACGGTTCGGGGGAACCAAGTTGTACGGTTGGGGACTTGTTGGGGTTTAAGGATAGGGAAAAGAAGGCTCCTAGTAGTGTTGTGAACGTAATCGAATCTGAATCTCGGGTGACTGAGTTGGAGGAAAAACCGAGTTTTAGGGTTTGGGACTCGCCAGGGTTTAAGGACAGGGAAAATGCGGTTTTGGTGAGGGAATTTAAGGGGTTGGAAATGGGGGAATTTTCGTTAACGGGGTTGAGTTCGTGTGAGGTGCGATTGACTGGTTGTTTGAGGGCGCTGTTCGTTCACAAGTTGAGGGATTGTAAGGTGTATGTGGGGCCGGTGTTTGGTTCGGTTCTGATTGAGGAAGTGGAGGGGTGCATGTTTGTGTTGGCGTCGCATCAGATTAGGATTCATCGTGCTAGGGGAAGTGATTTTTACCTGAGGGTAAGGAGCAGGCCGATAATTGAGGATTGTAGTGGTGTGAGGTTTGCGCCGTATTGTTTAGGGTATGATGGGATTGAGAGGGATCTGAAAGAGTCGAATCTTGATGAGGAGACGGGGAATTGGGCAAATGTGGATGATTTTCGGTGGTTGAAAGCTGTGCAGTCTCCGAATTGGTCGATTTTGCCGGAAAGTGAGTGGATTGGCAGAGTAACTATTGTGAGTTCAGACAAGTAACCTCTCTGGGTATTTCATTTTCTTCGTTGACGAAATATTTTGGGTGTTGCATCATTTTTGAATTGCAAGTTGTGTACCTTTATCGTTCATGGAATTCCACCAGTAGCATTTTATCTGGAAAATTGCTTGGTTTGAACTAACTGTGTAATATTTGATGTTTAGACCAATCTTTCGTTTCTCTGGAGTTTGGGTACTAAACATCTGGCAGGATTTTGATTGGAACTTGATCGGATCATGATCATATTAGCTAGAGAAGGAACGTTCTTGAATTGTGGCGTTTATGTGGATGGAAATTCGAATTGCAAATAGGAGGATTTTCTTAGTCCCTTTTGATTTGTTAACTACATTTTCAAATGATTTATGGTATTTTATGAGTAAGATTGTATAATAGCCAACACAAATATGTGTTCAGGACGTTGTACCCATGCTAGCTTTGGACTCATATCCCAATATCCGAAGATTGGTGACACCCGTTATTTGCTGAGTTCATGTAACATATAGGTACAAAGGGGTATGGTGTAGAAAAGATCAAGGGGGCATACACTGCTTCATGCTGATTGTTGAGGGTACTAGATGATCAATTTATGCTATGTAATGCTGGATGCGTTATTAAGGTTCAGGGGACGGCACATAGACTGAACGAAAAATATGATACCTGAAGAGTTAGGCAGGGATGAAACTCGTGGTAAAGAATGAAGCTCAGTAACAATAAGGATATAAGTGAACTCCTAGGCCCTAGCAAGAGACATTTACAGGAAAGTGATCGACAATTATCAGATTTGCTTTGGAGACAGGACCACAGGTGAGGTTTTTTAACGTACATGTAAATGATGGGAACTGGGATATGCTCAAGAAAAATATGATGAGGAGAAATGGATTTGGCACTTATAATCTCTGTCTTACCTTAAGAAAACACGCCAAACAGAGTATGCGTTGACTCACTGCGCTCTAGTCTAGGAAGACAAACGAAACATGCTGAACCAAAAGACACATGAAAAAGAATTATGATTAGGGACTTGCAAAATAAATGCTCATAATGTGAGACTGCAGAAAGAAGAGGGGTGTGCATAAAGTTTTGGAAATACTGTTGTATTGATAGCCTCATCTAAGAGACTGCAAGAACGAAAGGAAGAAGGAGATATGATTGAGGCATGTTGGGGATGTGCGTATGTTTCCTCTTACCTCTACAATTTTGCATTAAGTATTTGAAAAAGAACATTGATTGACTGTTGATGCAGCTAAGAACTTTGTAACATTAACAGTAGTACTCCCCGCCAAATTAATTTTTTTTTTGTTGATGCTGGGAAAATTGAGTTTGAACCAAGGTGTGATGTATGTGAAAGAAATCAGATTCATGGAACATTAGTCATCCCCAACTGGATTGGTTATAACCATTCCTAAAGTAGACATATTACAAAGATGTACCTTTTGTAGCAATATGGGAAGGTCCCCCAAAGCAGTCTGAACAGAAGGGGAGAAATATATAGAACTAGCATTGCTTTGGTGAAAAGGCGAAGATGACCTAACCTATAATAAACCTCACCAATCCAAAAGAGGCGATTTGTCGCAAATCTTTCATGTTGTTTACATGACTTTGTTTTCGCCATAATGCTTTGTCAAGGAGTATATTTCCTCAGCTAAATGACCTATTGACCCTTTCATGCATTGACTAGACCTTAGGTAGAATGTCGAATACGAAAGTGAGACAGATTCTGATCTAGGCGAAACATAGATTGTACTGATTAATGATTAGTGAGATTTCATTGGAACGTGCAAGCACTCAAATGTGTGCTATCCGTTGGAAACTCGAGTTTGTGACTTCAAGCAACTGAGATGTCGAAACTGGATAGCAGCTGAACACATTGACAAACTAGCATTGTGTCCAAATGATTTTCAAATTCACATCCCAAATTGTCTGGTGAGTTAGGTGAACAATTTTCTGCTCCTAATCAGTTTGTGGAAAACAGGTAGCATGCCACTGAATTTGTCTTCGACAGTGACGGAATCCATACCAAATTACATTAATAAATCTGTGCAGACTTTTTAAGAAAGATGTCTAGGGTTTAATTGGCCACTCCAAATCACTTATAGTCTTGTACTAAGACTTTATGCATATTGCTGATAATTGTTTTGGGAAGGGATAGAAATGATAGACTTGACAATAGCTTTGACTTTAATAGCATCAGTGGTAACAGTTGTATTAAAATAAGCCTATTCTTAGAAATAGGGGCATCGCCAGCCTTAATTTGTGACCTAATACAGTTTTACGGTAGATAAAATCAAAGATTCTCTTGATGGTGTGATTACAATCCTTGTATAATTCTGAGATCTATGTTTGAAGTCTGTATCTGATCTGTTGCATGTGGTTTCTTTGAAGCACTTGTTCCTTGGTCAAAATGTTGGGTTGGTAATAGGAAAATTGTACTCTTTCAACCACCCACTGCTAATTATATGTTTTGGATCTGAAGACTTTCCAGCCTGGCTATAATGCTTGTTTTAGGATTGCTTGTGTATCTTTGCATGACCCCGTAGACTTGCACATTATCCAGGAAAAAATGTCAGCATCAATTTTGGCAGGGAAACATTTTCTTTTTCAAAAAAATCTAAATCGGCATATTGTTGTATGATTGAATTTGGCAATCTTCTTTTCTCGTGTTGTTTTTGGATCTCCGATTTGTGAAGAGGAAGGACAAAAAAAGGGGAAAAACAGGGATAGGAAAAGTTTTGTATTTTTTTTCTTTCGTATATTGATGGCACTTCGGAACGAGAAAGTTAGTGGGTGTTTCTAGGGCATTGTCAAACAATTTCCAACATGAGCATGACTAGTTTATAGAGTGGGGCCCGGCCCACAATTTTTGTCTGCATGTGATCCTAGTTGGTTTGGAAATAAGTTGGTGTTTTGTCCCACATACGAAGTGTTAATTGGTGATTGGTGTGGAGCATTGCATTAGTACAACAACAATAGAACCCATGTAGTCCCCAATCATTGGGGGTATGGGCGGGAGAGGATAGGAAACAGACCTAACCTTTGACAATATGCACAAAGTGGCAGCTCTCAGAATACCATTGAAACAGTGGCCTCCTATACCTGTTTTGTTGTGGAACTATGCCCCCAAATCAAAGCCAAATGGCATTAGAGAGGGCAGGCCTAGAGACCCAATTCAATTTTTGTGAGCATTGCAATAATAGTGAACAATAAATTTCCCTTCGACACCATGTTGTCTCCTGTAATCTGAATGGCCCCTGGATTAGAAAAATAATGTCTTAATATACAAATTAATGTAAAGCTAGCACAAAGGTGATCTCTAAAAGTCCTGCTATGATAGTATTGTTTAGGATGGAAATCCTACCAACTACCACTATGTCATGTTCAGCTTTCCACAAAGCTGCATCACATTTTAGAACCTTTGACCAGATTCTTGTTGCTATATTATGACAACCAGAAAATTCCCCAAGAGACCTGAGTGAGATGGCATCTCTCTCTCTCTGTGTTCGTGTGTTATGTCGCTGATTCTTGGAAGTTTGCTGCGAATTTGTCTCATTTTTTTTTTGACACGCCCAGATTCATGAAGATTAAGCTAACAATCACTATACACTAGAGGTACGTTCTCGTGGTTTCTGTTGAGATATTGTTATAAGGAACCGTAAAAGAACTTCTCTTGATTATTTAAAATACATTTGAAACCTGCAAAGTTTTTCATTGCTGATATTGCCATGAAAAGTCAATCTTGATTTCTACGCGTTTGTCAAGGCATAATTTATTTGAGGTCCAGACTTTGATGAGTTTGATTAGCATACTTTGACAATGTGAGCCTTCTATTCCACAAACTTTTTTTGCTAAGCTGCGTCTTTTAGGTTTATTGTCTTCGTCAGAAAGAAAAGCTGCATCTTTTACGTGATTATCTGACATGCATGTCATAATCTTTTGTCATGGGAGAACCTGTCATTATATTGGGAATCAGCTGCCAAAATGGTTCTTAATGTTGGCCAGGCATATCGGTTGATTTGTCTCAGTTTTTTGGCTTCAGATGCTGTTTTGCCAGGTTATAAATGAAAATCTCTTGCATATTGTGTGAATGCCTATACATAATGTTCACGGCTGATAAGTTTATTCGATTGCTGTAACTCTCTTCGCCCTCCGTGATTTTTAGGTATTCATGACCGCACCACCAAATTGCTGGTATGTGTCTCTTGATACTTTCGATACCGCTACAATTGATGATACTGTTACGTAGTCTGACAATTTAAAATGTGATGCTAATTAGAGGTGACAGTCAAAACTAAAAAACTGGACCAGACTGAACCGGCCGGTTTTTCTTTCTTTCTTTTTTTTTACCGGTTCGGTCCTGGTTTCTGTTTTCTCCCCATTTCAAAACCGGTTCGGTCTCTGATTCCTGTGGCTTAAAAGCTGGACCGGACTGGTTATATATATACGTCTTAAAACTACGGTACCCACTACCCAGCCAGCCCTCATTTCATCCAATTCCAATTCCAAACCCTAAACCCACCCCTCAACACGTCGTGATGACGAAGTTCTGAGCTGAACAGAGTGACTCTCTCTCTCTCCCTTCTTCTCTTTCCTTTTCCCCTTCCATCTGTCTGTTGTTTTATTTGGTTTCGTTTTGTTTGAAACCCCAAACTCAGATCTGATCTGAGATGGAGCTCGGTGCCGGCATCGACTGTTGATGGCAGCAATGGTGCAGGTTGTTGCGGCGATGGTGAGGATCAGATCTTAATGGACGGCAACAGTGGTAAGGGATGGAGCGGCGAAGCGTTGATGGTTTGTTGTGGTGCAGGTGGGGTAGTTGTGGTGTTGGCAGCGGCGCGTTGTCGGGTAATTGGATTTGAATTGAGTTTTTGTTGGGCTTGGCATGAAATTATACCAATGCAAGGAAACCAACCAATCCGGATAAACCGGACAGAAACCGGACAAACCGAATGAAACCGGACCGGACTAGTTTTGACTGGTTCTGGTTTATACTTCTCCAAACCGAGATGTCCGGTTTGGTCCCAAATATACGTCCAAACCGGACCGGTATCACCTCTAATGCTAATCATGGGTTAGGCGTTTGATTGTGTGTAGACCTAGGTTTCTTTGAGTCTGTTGTGTTTGGATCGATCAGTGTATTGGATAGAAATGAGGACCTTGTGTAAATGCCTTTGAACTGTTTTCGGCGGCGCTTCCATTTCGGGCGTCACCATGAAGTGAGCAGTTACTCTCTACAATATGCATCACTATAGAGTCTTGGATTCGAGAGTAAGATAGTAATGTCATTGGCAAGGCCAAAAGGAGTTTGTGTTGCTCAGAAGTTTGTCTAGCAGCTATTCGTAGTCTGGCCGCCGTGTTACGACCGGCTTGATCTTATTAAAGTGTGTACAAATTCACTCCCTTTGTGGAGAATTTATCGTAGTATTCCCGCTTCCGATTTAGCAGTGATGTTTGAGGAGAAGTCTTAACTAGGTTTAGGCCCACCTATGCTGATTTGGGGCCAGTTCTTCAAGGCCCACATCACCTCAGGTTTGTTTTGATTTGGTTCAAATTCCTTGGAAAGGAAAAATTGAGTGGTATGGTATGTAGGCCCAATTTAGTTTCGGATTTGATTTGGTTTGGGCTGTTATGTTGGATTGGCCTTCATGAAGACTTTAAAATGGGGCCCATAAGCCACTTCCTGTGTGTTCCTATTTGTTGTTGTGGGCTTGTTGCTGCAGTGCATGGAACAAAACCCACTTCACCAAATTTTGTTTCTTGACGTGGAATTAGCAAAATTCGTCAAAGTATTAGTTTATCTAGATTCTTTTAACTGGTTATCTGCTTCTTACCAAACACTAAGAGAGGTTAATTGGATACATAATTGGATAATACGTGCAGAATAATAATTAGAAAGCTCAATGTAGATAACTTGTTTCTGGGGTGAACCTTTTGGTCACTTGGATGTCAGTAATTTGAAATTAACAAAAGAAAACTAAAGAAAAAAAAATGGACGAATAGGTCAAAAAATTTACTTGCATGTGTTTATTCAGGTTCAATTTCTGTTGTTACTTCAATGTATTACCTAGACTAGAAGTCAATGAAGTGATTATGTGCCTAATACAAAACTCAAAGTTGCAATGGAAACAAAACCGCTGCTCTAAAGACTCTAAAGGACTAGCGCCGTGCGTAATGTAAAGTCCTCGGGTGCTCCTTGCGGTGCTCCAACCCCTTCCATAACCCACATATTTAGGTGGCGTACAAGAGTAGTGTGTGGGTCCCACATGAATATGTGACTAAAGAGAGTGTCCGCGGTGCCCTAGAACCACTGAATAACTGGTTGGAGCATCTTATATTTGGAGTGTATAGATAGGCACTCCCATAATTTTTACGTCATATAAGTGAACTCTAGTATAGGTATTATAGAACATACCTAACTCTTTCTTATTTAAAGATGAATATTGGAAGCATTAGATGTGAGCAGTTAGCAGAACATAAGAGACTTGGGTTTTTGATATTGGAAAATGGCTTGGTCAACAGATATTGGGAGGATTTGATGCTTTCTTCCCCTCTGATTACCTACTGTAGCTGTTGATATAAGGTGGAAGTCTAATTGGAGTAATTAATTGGTTCTTCTAATAGGGACTCTCTTAAAATAACGATGTCCGATCTGATAATCCTTTTCCTGCCAAGATCAATTCTTGTCAGAAACATACTTTCTTGCTAGTTCTGAAAAGGGGGAAATAGCAATGGAATTGTAAACAAACCACTAAATTGGTTCTTGTGTATTTGTGCGATTGTGTTTGTATTGTTGATTTAAACATCAAGGGTTACAGTTTTGTGCTTTAAAGGTTTTGTGTTCCTGGAAATGGAATGGTCAACACCTACGAACAGGAATCCATGATAAATATTGTTTTTTCGCCTACATGTACATATATCCTAATTTAAAATCTACTCTGATTTGGGAATCAGTAATTTAATACATCCAGTACTATATGAGCTCACCTTTTCTGGCATATTTTCTTGATGTAGTTCCACTGGGTACGTGTGTCTCATATTGTTTCTAATTATATATCTCAATCAAGCATATTTTAGGATCATTGGAAATTTGGGTTCGTGGATCGATGTGATAATAGGATAAGTGCACGGGACCATACTATTTAGGATAATACTAGTTTTATGGTGGTCCACTGTTAATATAACACTTCATCACAAGTAGAATTAGAAAATGGCATTTGTAAGCCTAAAACTTTTAAATAGTGGGGTAGTTATTGCGTTACCGCTACATAATTGGAAGATTATAGCTAATCACTTGGCCTAGTTCCTATGCAATTATTGCACTAATTGATTCTATTGAACATAAGCTATGAAGACTAGGGTGACCTATGACACGGGGAAAAAAAAGCAGTTGGTAAATATGGTGGGGAAACTTGACCTGTAGGTACTGCTACATCGTGGTGGGCTCATTTTAATTAGTTGTTTCTTGTTTCTTTAGCATTTGAATCCCAATAAACCTTTATATGTTTGATTCAAATGTACTTTTTTCTTGTCTATATGAGGGTTTTTATTTGTTGTATGGTGAAATGGAAAAAGATGACCAGATTGTGATAGTTGACGAAAGTATGGATGCTGTTTTGTCTCAAAACATTAAGTTGCACATCAAATTCATTGTGGTCATGGGTTGAGAATGAAGTTGAACTCTTTGAGATCTAATCTTCATGTCTTCCTCCTCAATACCTAGATGAATGATAGAGCTGTCAGTTGGTGTCACCTTAGTAGCACATCAGTCTCTGTTTTATCTATTTGTCTTAGGTTCAAATACTACTTGAAAGCCTTATATGTCTCAAAACTTTAAGACACAAAACAACTGATATTGGTCATGGGTTAAGAACGGGAATTGACCTCTATGAGGCCTAATCTTCTATTTCCCCCCATAAATAGATCAGTGAGAGTGATCAGCTGTCAAATGATTTATTGTTGGTTCAAATCCTACTTGCGGAGATTTGGAAATTTGGACACCATTGGACTTTGATACCCACCATATGTAGCTATGAAGTGATGCCAAATTGTCAATGAACCCTAGATCCTTGCTCTAGAGAAGTGAATATACATTACGACACTGTATCAGATGATGGAGAAAAGTATGATATTTTGAGGAATTGTCTATCGAGTAGAATATCATTCCCCTAGAGTAACTTTAAAACGCTGAGCAACCGTAGCAGGAGCAATTAGGGCATTTCAGTTTCTCCTTTCCGGGGATTTATAGTCATTGTGAAGTCTCTCGATCTGTAACGTGGACATAATACTGATATAACTCATTGAATCACTTCGTTGCTTATTTCTACGAATAATTTTTAGTTTCCATTGCAGATGGAAAAACTACATCTTTTTGATTTAACTCGTAGGAAGATTTCTGGCTCGTCCGCTGTTTGGTTAGTACCTCTCAACTTCGTGTTTGCTTCATCCGTAGATGCATTATGTGCATGATTTTTTTATTTTTTTTTACGTTCCTTTACCACGTGAATTTCTTTTCGGTGAATCCCGTTTTGCCAAAATGGTGAATGAGTTGATAAAGTTACCATTGTCTAAAAGTATGAACCCACCTCTTTTCTTTATTTAGGCATTACCAAGAAATCTGTGACACGGTTATAATTGTGGACATTGTACACTTCCATTTCGATGGTTTCTTGATGTAGTAAATGTTGTGTGTTTCTTTTCTCTCAACAATGGTTTCTTGATGTAGTAAATGTTGTGTTTCTTTTCTCTCAACAGAGTTTTTCTTCTATCAGCAAAGAAGTTTTATTACTGGTATTGGAGTCTGGTTTTCCTCTAACAGCATAAATATTTGGATGAGTTGGTGGATAAGAATTTAGCATAGTATTAGAACATGAACAGCTTCTTGGTTTTAACGTCACTGCCGCTTTTGCTATATTTTCTAGTATTTAGTCTCGTTATGTAGAAGAGTATGACTCACATGCTGGGGCATGTTCAGAAACTAAGGCATTACCCCTGGTTTTTACGGGTTAATTGAGCTTTTAGACGTGTTAATAATGAATATTGCACCATTGCAATAGTTCAGATGATAAGAATCATTGTGTGAATAACCCCTAGGGATTTGGCCAAGTGAGTATGAGAAAGCAAACAAAGTGCTTGCTCTCCATGAGGTTGCATGTTTGAATCTTACGGATGTCAAATATTCCAAACATTGGGATCACTGAAGGGTTTGCCTAGTCGTTACCTTGCGCAAGCTAACCCGGACGTCCGGTTATCAGGAAAAATCAGGAAAAAGAAAGAAAGAATCAATTTGTGAATGAAAACTTCCCAATGCGAACGGAAGTCATATGTCAGGTTGGTAATGTTTCTGGTTGTCTGAGACTGAGACCCTGCTGTTCTCTCTAAACAAATGATTTAAATCTTGAATAAGACTGTCAACTAAGCAAAGATTATATCAACTTGCATTATTTATTTGTATAGGATAATATATAATGGTTAACTATCAAACTCATTGTCTTTCATTGTCCTTAGCTGTTAAACCTGATGTCATTGCCGATAGAAGTTAAGCCAACAAATAAGAAGGTAGTGGTTGGTTCCTAAAACAATGATTTATGCTTTGTTTGGATCACTTTTTGAAAAATATTTTCCAACTCAAAAAACACTAATTATCTCTACTTCTAATCATTACTCTAATTTCACTCTTCTCTCTCCAATCATTATTCTCATTTCTCTCTCTATCTCTCTCTACTCATTATCCTTATCTCCAATCATTATCCTAATTTATCTCTCCACTCATTACCCAGAAAGCAAACTCAAAAATTTTCAGAACATCATCCAAACAAGGCATTAGTAGAGCACAAATGTTTGATACAGGTTTTGTTTATGTTTTAGCATGCATACATAATCCTAGTGTGTATCATTTTATAATGTATTGCTCCCTGATTGTATATGTACTAAGTGATAAACTATTCCTAGTCCCTGATGCTGGTTATAACGGTTGGGAAAACTTGGCATCGGTTTAGTCATACAAAATGAGGAGTCATTGAGAAGGTTTGAACATTGTTTCTTTTTGAAATTTTATTGATGACCATTTGTCCAAGTTTGGTTAGAGAAGAAATCAAGTTCTAGACTAGTCTTCATGACATAACAAGAAGATTTTTAGATGCCACCGGTTGATGCCAAGGTTTTGAATGGTCGTATTGGGACATGTACTAGTGTCGCTGATACGGCCAGGGATAAAACCAGAATTTAGCCTATGAATGGCGGGTTTATATAGTATGTCCCTGAATAAACTAAGTACTTGTACTGTAAGCATGTTTTCACAAAGTGGTAGGGGTGCGACCGTTGCCACTTATCCCTGTGGTTCTTTCCTTGGATACAGTAATGTGTAGGCCAATATTGCAAAAACATGATTGAAGGCCTGAGATCTCGACAAGTATGAATACGTATTACGTACATATTGTATCGGCCGTTTTGAAGCCTTGTGTAGTATATCATCCATTGGCCAGGGGATATCTTTTTTCTTGCCTCCTGAAACTAGTATACCTCGATATATTGTTTAGAGTGGAAATATCATATTGTGCATTTGCCGCCACACTATTACTCTTGAGCTGTCTTGGAATTTTACGAAATTCATGACTTTGATTCTTGATACCTATTGCTCAATACTCTTGACATTATGATAAAGTACCCAGTATGGTTGGTATCTAAGACTGAGCTCAACACCTCACATGCTCTCTAACTATTGCAACGGCCTTTGGGTAGATATAAGCTACACACCGCTCCCCCATATCAGCTATGCACCCATCTTAGATGCCATCCATGCTAGGTACTGTTATCATGTTATTGAACAGTAACAGATGCTGATTTGTTCTCTGATAAATATTCAAAATGAATACCAAAAGAGTTACTATGTGATTCTTTGGGTTTAACTGCGAGTGAAGACCATTAGGCGCCGTTCAAAAAAGAAAAGAAAAAAAGACCACTAGGCTGCTAACTTTGAGTGCTGTAATATAAAAGGAACCTCTTTTGACATTTTACTGTCATTGAACTGGTAAAGATACGATGAAATTAGCATAGATTTCCCCTGTCCCCACATATTTTAATTATTCAAATGTCAATTAGGGTTGTTGGGCTATTTGTTGTTGAGAAGGGTGAAGTTGGAATTTTGCTCTACATTATGATCACCAATTAATACTCTTCACGTGTACTAGATGTAAATATTAGTATTTCTTAGTACAGTGTTTAGTATCTTTGGTGGGCTCTTTGTTGCTGTATTTAATAGTGTAATGCTGCCCTTAATTTGCAATTGTTTAAAAAAAAGTTCCTAATGATGCCCAGTGCAACTGTCAGTGTCACACATAAGGCTGTAAATTAATTGAGCAGTTTCTGAATTGTTCGAGACTCGACTTGATAAATGCTCGTTTGTGTTTAATTTGTCTACTTAATGAATGAAATCTAAGCCTCAATCATAGGCACGTTTAATGAAGGAGTCGAATATGAACATGACAGTATTCGATTTGATTAGGCTAGGGTCGTGAACTTGGAGTGTATGTATATATATCTCATAATAATTTCATATATACCTATGAACACTCAGCTTCTTATGAGGGTGCCCTCAAATAAGCAAAAGTGCGGACGTTGCTGGTAGCTATTGGATCGTGTTTCAATGGTCCAGATTTGCTGGTGGTCATAAACCATTTAGGACGGCTGCCATTGGATCGTGATTTCAATGGTCCAGATTTGTTGGTGGTCATAAACCATTTATGACAGGTGCCAGCAACGTCCGCACTTTTGCTTATTTGAGGTGGCCTCATAGGAAGCTGAGTGTACCATGAATATGTATAAACTTATACGTGTACCAACGTTCATTTGAAGGAAAAACTTGAATGAGGTAGTGGAATTGGACATTTGGTATTCATTTTCTTGCTTAAGATGAAGTTACTTTTTTCTTCTTAAAAGAGAAACACCCTGATGCCTTGAAGGTTGCCAGATGCCTTAAAGGTTCCAATGAAATTGCTAGAAGTCCTTGAAGTTGGCCAACACTTGAGAGTTAAACGAAAATAAAACAGTGATGCATGTGTCTAATGAATTCCTCTTAGCTCAAGGGCCGAGCAGGGGATCCTTGGCAATATATAGTAATTTTTCCTGGGCATTGACTCTAGGGACTCTAGACCCGTGACGGGTCTTGTAAGTGAGGAACCCACCAAGGGCTAGTAGGTGACGGCTGGATTGCGTCATCTGCACGCCTCGAACTTGGAGCTTAATTCCTAAACCCAAAACATTGTGGGATTCTACAGTTCATGTTTTTGATGTATGGTATTATAGAGTATAAGTGAACTCTTTGAGGGTACTTGCGTACGTATGACTAGAGGTGGGCTTTGTGCATGGGAATTGAAACACAGGAAAAAGGACAAGTGCGTGGTAATTGACAGAGGATTATATAATAAAGTCTAGAGTTTAGATTGGATTGGGTAGAAACCCAAAGGAACAAGCAAATCAGTTGTTTAGCTGACAGTATAAACAATCATTATTTCTAATCATATAATACTTTCAATGTGACATCAGTTATCCGTTTTTTAAAACTAAACCCTCATTTTCTTCTTTATTTTGATGTGGGGAGGTGGTCCATCCGACAAGGAACCTTGGTTGAAGAAGCAATCTCTCTCTCTCTCTCCTGCCCGTTAAAAGTTATTCAGTGCACTCTCATAGTCACAGTTACAGTTATGTGAGACCCAAACACTTGGTGGTAGGTTCACGTTAAATGTGTGACTGGAAAAGATAGTACGCTAGGACATTGTGATTTTTCATATATAGAAACGTAGTCGTAAAATGTCAACGGATGGATTCCCAAGAGGTAGGTTGGGTGGGAGCATGATAGGAAGAAAGAAGTTTGCTCTGCAAATTCGCAGGCTCGACTCTAACCACCCCCCACCCCCCCCTTCCCAAAAAAAAAAAAAAAAAAAAGCTTTAGGGTCACCAAGGTTGGCCCGTTTGTTAACTTGAGGTCCCGAATTTGATTGAGGTGCGTATATTGACATGAACACCCGATTACCAATAGTAGAGGTGGAGACCTACTTGTAAAATGTTATGTTCATATTTATATCCGTAGAATTATTCACCATGGCATGCCAAGGAGCATTGAATAATTTTCTCTAAGAAACAAATCTCTCAAAAGGGAAAATCTTTCACAAGCTTTCGTGAACAAGGTTGGGTTTTTCGTTTACTTTTAAACCTATAAATGAGAAAATATAACTTGTGCCGACAGCAATATGTGAGAGAGAGAGAGAGAGAGAGAGAGAGAGAGAGAGGAAATTAAAGTTTTCTCCCGAATCTCGTCGTTGCTAGTTTGACTCTGTGTGGCCATTGATAGGGATAGTTTGCTACTAAGTTTCCTATATGAATTACTTTAATATTTGAGTTTTAGGTTTGAAATATGGCATCGAATCATCAAAAGAATGATAAATTAAGTTTCCTTTGGACAACTTGGGTCCTATAATTGTTTAGCTCTAAATAGAATAAGGAAACATCTTTTGATAGTTCCTTTTCCTGTGTGTTTCGAGACAAATACAGTACTAGCTAGTTTGTATAGCTACGCACGCACCACATGCAACCTATAGGGGGTTAGGTGATTTGCCATCTACGACCGGTAGTGGCCGAGCCTAGAATTTCAAATTGGAGGTGACAATCAAAATACATATGATTAGCTATCGAAATAAATACATTTGTTCTAGATAGAATAAGGTTCTTTTTATTAGTCTCTGGGGTGACGTGTATCACTCCCTCCACTTATTATTGGCTCTAACCTCTTTTGAAATTTATCGCAACTTTTATGTTAGGCTTGTTATGGTGGAGGGTATTATTTTTGCAATGTGAGATGGAACGAGCCACACTCTGATTAATTGCTATGCTTTTAACTATTAAGAAAATAGAAAAGGACACTAGCTCTCACAACAAATGATTGGGATATAGCTGTAACGTATATATATCACGTTTCTTGTTGTTAAGCCTGAATTTTATTGCGTCTTCAATTAATCTTTCCCAAATTGTGGGGAAATCAAAAGATCAGGTCATTAATTATTCTTAGGCAATACTTCTACTAGGAGTAACTACTCTCTCTCTCTCTCTGTGATGGGACAAAGGGTTAGAGGACAAAAAGGCATGGACTAACGAACGCCATTGATGTGTTGATGCGTTCTCTGGGGTGAAACAAAGAGAGATTATTCTGTGAGACCCCGGCCTGGCTATGGTGCCGGCTACGAGGCCGGGCTCCGGTAGACAGTCCTAATAGACATCCGGATGGATGATCACAAGTCTCATATTGCTTTGGTGAATAAAAAGTTCATTAAAATATATACACAATAATCATAGCTTTTATTTTGTACAAGGTCTTTTAATGTCATAAGAGCTAGCGCGCATCATAGCTCTTTGAAATTTCACAATTCAGGGTGCTTGTTCTACAGCAATGCAAGGATGAGTAGAGTACTTGAAGTCATAGCGTCTAAGGCAGACAATAGGGTATATACAAGGTGGGGGAGGGTTAATTTTTGTTATTTGTAAACTTTTTTAGTTTTGATTTAAATTTTTTTTAAAAAATTGTTTATTCGTCTTGAGATATAACTCGGAAAAATGAAAAAATAAGCATTAAAGTACAGAATCTTTAGTAAACTTTTCAACATTTTTGGGGGTCATAGTTTTGTACATTTTAATAGGGTAAAAAAAAAAATAATCAAAAAAGCGAAGAAAGTAGCAGTAAGATGTGGCAAATTTGGGCCTAAATAATTGTTGTTTGAAAGGTGATGGAATAAATGAAAGGCGTTTGCTAGCTGCACCAACTTCACCGATCGATCTACTTAACAAGCTAAGTAAGCTCTCCATCCATCCATCCATCCATCCATCCCTCAATGGTCAAACGGGGGTCGACATCACAATATCGCTCATGGCTTCCGCTCAATATCTATTACCGTAAGTCCTTAATTAATTTATTCTATGACAGATGATGAAACCAATGTTTTTCTTCGATACCTATTGGTTGTTTGAACATGGTTTATT